>JBBBDQ010002671.1:10000-62500 GCA_037127315.1 Ascarosepion bandense | reverse complement strand
GTGTGTGTGTGTGTATGTGTGTGTGTGTCCGTTACCTATAGACTTCGAAACGGCTGAACAGATTTTCTTGAAAATTTACGCAGTTGTACTATAAGTGTCTGCGAGTGTTCTTAGCTAGGTTTTGTGTGAAGGTTAGAATTGGTGGAATTAAGGAATGTAGTTCATCTGAAAACTTTGAAACAGGTTAAGACTATAGGGACTGGGGAAGTATTCTCTTCGGGAAGAAGCTGCTTGAGTGGAACTTACATCTCACCAATGAAATACAAACGGAATGAGGGTGGTTCGCTACAATGTGTGTGGCATGGTGGGTCTTAACCATGAAAGATAGAACTGGTGAAAATAAGGAATGTAGTTCATCTGAACACTTTCCATTGGAACAGGTTAAGACTATAGGGACTGAGAAAGCATTCTCTTGGGAGCACCGGTTTGTGGGATGAAGCTTCTTAGGTAGAACTTACATCTGACTAATGGAATATGAAGGGTATGACGGGGGTTCGCTGAGGGAACTAGAATGTAGCTCGTCTGGACAATTTTCATGGAAATAACGATAGTCGTTATGCAACGGAAATGTGGCTCTACTGAAGGATATTGAGGATACCATGGACGTAACACACGAGTAACGACGAGGTTTTAGAGAAGATAGACACGAGAAAAAACTGATACTTAAACTGAAAAGACTTAAACTGAAAAAGACAGTTTAAGTTTTTTGGTATGTATGATGCGGAAGGAGGGCTTGGGAAACTTGATGCTCACGTGACAGATAAAGGAAAAGCAACGCGTGACTTACTTGACAGACTTGAGCAAATAAATGGTGGAGCGGGTATTGAGTGTGATAACAGCAGAAGAGGTATTAAGAGCAACGATTGAAAGTGAGATGTGGAAGGACATGATCACCCACGTCCCGAAGAGAGGGGGCACGTAAAAGAACATGTCGGTCGAAGAAAAAAAATCTTTCTTTCGTCAAAAACTTTCCATAGATCTATCATATTATTATCATTAATGAAACTGAGATGCCAGGTCAGGACCAATAATATTGCTGACACTGTTGTAGAATTTATTTTAGGATCTCTAAATATTTAGGAAGATCACTGGACAATCATATTATAATTCTGCTTGTTCCTTCCTTTGTTAGTTACTTAGTTCCTCCGTCTGTTACGCCACTTACTCTCTATACGACCTTTCCCTTCCCTCTACCTTTTTAAACGCTACTCTCCTCAGCCTTTCTCTCACCTTTGCCAAACGGAAAAGTAGTAAAGAGTGAGAGAGTAGGAGGAGAGAGCTTATGGCATTACCGTAGCAGTAGCAGCTTAAGCTGGTGGTTGTAGCAATAAGTGTGTGTGTGTGTGTGTGTGTGTGTGTGTGTGTGTGTGTGTGTGTGTGCTGTACAATATAGTAAATATAGGTAGGCCTGTTGTTGTATCCCGCGACCTAATAACGAAATTCATCTACATCCTTGTTCATTACTCAGTTGGTCTTTTCTGTTTACAATCGACACAGGAGCCATGATTTTTCAGTAATAAAAAAAAACATTTTCTCTTTCAGAATCTCTCACGAAATAGCATGCAGTATTTTGGTTATGGACTGTGCATACGCCGCTTAATATAAGTTTACAGTAAAGTAGCTTCTATGGACATTACTTTCATCGATATTTTAATAAAATTACACTCTGTGTTATCGTTATTTTATTATCCAATGCCTTTATGTTTGAAGGCGTTACTATCATTTGTAGTAGGACAAAGTAAAATTTTTCCAGGAAATCATAATTATCCTTCCGTGGAAATTGCACGGGTCCCGCTGGTTAAATAAATAGGGCGTTCGTATTTATTTTATAGCCGAATAAGATAAGGAAAACATTTGAATTTTCCTTTTTTCACTTCAAGTTTACCTTTTCACCTAATACTGATGGAAAAATAATTTCTTTATTATTATGGCAATGAGACCCCATTTTTCAGAAACTTCTCCAAAATTCGCATCTTTTATACCTGCTTCTTCCTAAAAAAAATAATGGTTCCTCAATTCAGTTACCAGATTATCGTCTATGAGTCGTCTCCCTTCCGAACGTTGGCGACCATGGCTCTCCGCAATTTCCTGCCTCTTTAAGCTCTTAAGTGTTGTGGGATCTCCTCTTTGTATATAATAATGGACTCGACTTGAGTATACATATACTCTTGCCATAGTGAGATACGAGGGCTGCCATAAAGTTATCGTAGATATTCGTGAGAGTTATCGGAGAGTACCGGAACTGATACGTAAGTTACCGAGAGATACCGAAGTTACCCAGAGACTACCGCATCAGAAGTCAGACTAGCTCTGAGCTCCACTCAGCTAGAATAATATACACGAATATACTATTTCCATCGACTTCACTTCAAGACTTGTATATATTTATTTCTTACTAATAGTATTCCTGGATTTACTAACCTGCGTTCAAGTTTGTATATTACGCTCAATATAACCTACTTTTCTATTTCAATATCTGTCTTTGTTGTTCATTATTTTGTGCGGGTCCTCACCTGGGATCCACAACATTACGAACATTTTGCTATCTCTCTTTACTATTTATTTATTTATTTATTTATTCAAGACCGCTTTCCCCTGACTCTCTTACCTTCAATGTCCTGTGAGTGTCAAGTTTTCTTAACATACTTTCCTCATAATGTGCCTTTAGATGTCTACTCTTGATGTTAACTAGCACTCCGTCATTGGTCATGTGTTCGGTTCATGTTATTCTCAATATCCTTCTGTAGAACCACATTTCTGTTGCTTCCGTGAGAAGATTACCGAGCATTCACTCTTATATAGGAGGGCTGCTACTACATAAGAATCTAATATTCTCCTCCCCATCAAAAAAATTCACGGATTACCACTTGTGTTTACATTGTATATAACACGCTAACTCTACCGAGCGCAAATAGCTCAGAGGTAGAATCTCCGATTGACGCCAATTCGACTGGGTTTCAATCCTGGCTAGAAGCAATCGGATGTCTAACCGTACTTATGAGCTGTGATACAGCGAAACAGCGAAATCTGTCTGCTGATGACTATATATATATATATATATATATATATATATATATATATATATAAGAAAAATTAAGGCAGACACGTTATTTCATGGTAAATCGGAAGTATAGGCTTATTTCAGGCAAACAATCATGAGCTTCCGTCTTTATTTTAAAAAGGATTTTACATGAATCCTCTACCACTGTATGTACAGGATACTCCTTTGGATTCTTCTATACTCACACTGCAAGCTGATATATATATATATATATATATATATAATCGTCTGCAGATAAGCCTGTTTCGCTGTATTACAGTTCTTCAGTGCAGCTAGATTATCAGTTTTAGCTTCGAGCCGGGATCGAAATCCGATTAATTTGAGGCAAGAATGAATAGCGAATAACCCCTTTGAAAGACCACTATATAGTTGTGGTGATACCGAGCAAAGCAAGGGAGCGGATATTTTGCCCTCAGAGATCCAGAAAGCAAATGACCAAAACTGGTCTTTGCGCACCCGGCTCCACGCATATGTTCTGGCAGAAAACAAAAAATTAACAAATATCAAATTCCAGTTCGAGAGCCTACGCGAATTTTATTTATCGGCCAATGGGAAGTCCAGAATTAAGTACGGGTGTATTCCAAAATGACCTGCTGGGACCCACAAAGACGAAATAAAAAGCCGACACAAAAAGCATCACCAGAGTTGAGAAAGTGCGAGCATAATTAGCACGTCCCTTGACCTCGTCAAGCGATCCACTATGCTCGCCTCGCTTTTCCCTCTCACCTTCTTCTTCGCTGTCCCCTGAGGTACTTACCAGCGGATACATCAAAGACATTCCTAACTGACAAACGCTCCCACATACATACGCACAAACTCTCTTTTCAGCATTTATTGCTATGAACATTTTAACGTCCTTTGAACCCATCTTAAAGGCATTACTTTATTTGCAAAACCCTAATTGATATCTGTGTATATATAAATGTTATTTCTATACTCAATTTGATTTTCTTGTTTTATAACCCCTTTTATAACTTATAGTGGGCTATCTACTAACGAGGCCAAATTCAGTTAATCTGTTTCAACACACAACTACGCTTCACCAGAACGGATAACCCACTATATAGTAACTATTCACTTGTTTGGGGTACAATGGGTTTTTTTCTTATTGTTTTGGTGATTCACTTGCATCTCACCACTAGGCTACTCTCTTACTGTTATCAAAGAGTATCCATTTCTCATCACATGTAATGAATTGATGCAAAAATGGACCTTTTTTCCAACTTTCTACTTATAGAGTAAGGTTACTCAACATTGTTCCATTGTAATCATTTTCATTGGGCTGATGTGTAAGAATATATTGAAATGAAAATTATCTGGAAAGAAAGAGGCCAGAATGAGACAAGATTTATAAAATTATTATAAAATTATTATCTATAAATTATTAATCACATCTTCAAAATATTTATCATCATCTGATGTGATAAACAGTTCAAATGCTTCACTACCTCTTCCTTATTGGGGAATGTTTTATTGCGTATGAAAAGCTCAAAATGCTTAAAGAAGCGATAAACAGTTGAATAGATACCAAGTAAATTTGGAGGAGAGGGCAAGGTTTCATAATTCAGGCGATGTGGATTTTGGCCCACGTGCAGCCGTGCGACGTCGTGCAGCAAAATTGGCGGTCATCACAATTCAAAAGACTAGGAGGTTTCTTTTTCAATTGTTCGTTTATACACTCAATGTCACCACAATACGACGTTGCCGTTACTGTTTTCTCTTGAGGTAAGAATGAATAACGAATAACCCCTTTGAAAGACCACCATATAGTAACTATTCACTTGTTTGGGGTACAATGGGTTTTTTTCTTATTGTTTTGGTGATTCACTTGCATCTCACCACTAGGTTACTCTCTTACTGTTGTCAAAGAATATCCATTTCTCATCACATGTAATGAATCGATGCAAAAATGGACCTATTTTCAAGGTTCTACTTATAGAGTAAGGTTACTCAACATTGTTCCATTATAATCATTCTCATTGGGCTGATGAATAACAATATATTAAAAGAAAAATGATCTGGAAAGAAAAAAGTGAGGTAGAATAAGTTGTGGCCTGCCTCACCTTCTTCTGTCCTCAGTCTGCCCAATTCCGGGGGTTGGATCGATAAATCGATCACCTTGAACCACACCCAATCTTATCTCACGTTCTTTGATTTGATCATAAATCAGGTGAAGCCGGTTAACCTTCAGGAACCGCTGTAAATTAAATCGTTCGGGATGAGGAAGTTACATAAGAAAAACAAAGAAAACTTTATATCTTCGATTCTTGATACAGGCTTATTCGTTCCAGAAGTCAAACTCTATCTACTTCATGCAGACAACTGTCTTCCCTATCCGCGTCTAAGGTTGAAATTAACTCTTCGGCTGGTTTGGCTGGTTCGGCTAAGTTTGGCACATGACTCGAGTTGGGGTTCTTCTTAGGCAGTCACGTAATGTAAGGTGGCGAGGTCTTTCGTCTCAACCGCAAATCTCTTGTGTCTTCGGCCAAAACCGCTCTGCAACTCCCTTTGGCCGCTTCGAGCGCTTGCTTATATGGATTTTCCATCCAAAACTGTTTGGGTATGACCGATCTGGGGAAATTTGTGAATTATTTAATTCCAACAAAGGTCTCTTTGTTCTCTGGCTTTCAAATTTAATTCGTGTTTTCTTTCCTTTTCGTGAGAAGCGATCACTGGCAGAGATCCGCCCCATCAACTCCTTCCTTTCTTGATTAGTATCTCACACTAATACCCTTTAAAGGCGTGTACAAATTCTCCACCTTCCTTAGTTTTCCACCTTTGCCCACTACCAACCAGTCCTCCTTCAACTGATTGGATTCGTCGGTCTCAGGTCGCATTTACCTGCGGTCATTAATTAACTTCTTATTGTTTAAAATTTTCTCCTATGCAAGGAAAATCCTGATCAGAAATTTGCCAGATGTCTCTTTCAATTTCTTATCAGGGTCATTAATCAAATTTTTCATTCACAAAGATATCCTTATTTCCGATCCCGTTTACATGCGGTCTCGTTCGCCATCAGCTTCGGCTGGTCACTTAGAAATTTTTCTTATTTCAATTTTTCGCATGTATAAAATCTCTCCATAGGTTTTGATAACTTGTACGAAAAGACAAAGTCATTAATCAATTGTATATATTTGTCACATGGTCTTTTTTATAAATCTACCTCTCCGTGGGAAATCTTTTTAGGTTTTTGAGATTCGCTTTTTCTAACAAAACAGAAAAATCTTCATTTATTTTATCTGGATGTCTTTCCTTCTATCTTTTAACCCTTTAGCGCCAAACAGTATTATATGGGGTAGACAGGCTGAGGCTGTTTTCTGAGTGTTATCATCTTTCACTTTTCTATCCCAGTTTTGACTGCTACCCTGGGTAGTTGTTATGATGTAAGGTACTGTTTATACAGCCAAGTATAGAAATGAATACAGTAATATGGAGTGCAAGAGAAAAATAATTACAAACAACAAAATTATAATATGAGCTCTGGTAAAAAAAAAGAAATTTAACAACTCGTCTTTATTTGGGAATATCATAATTTCTAATTTAATTAGAAATTATGATGCGGACTGCTCCTATACACTGCTCACTAACACCTGTGTAGAGGACCATAGACTTGCTTAGATCTGGAGATGTCAGCAAGAGAATAGCAATCAACCTTTGGCAGCTCGGCTGCAGGTTCTATCTGTGTCTCTTCTATAAATACTTTCACTGCTTCCACTTTAATGAACTTAGATCACCGATGCCTCCTAAGCATGAATTTACACAAGCTACTAGATTAGAAACTAGGTCCCACCCTTTTGCAGTGAAACCGATAAAATGTAACCGCAATTTCTACTCTAATAGCTTCTTTTCTCGCACTTCCTGCCTGTGGAATTCCCTTCCATATACTTGCTTCACCAACAGCTACAATCTCCATCTTCTTCTTCTTCTTCTATGTGCCTTGTCCCTTCAGGACGTATGCGATCATGGATCTCCACGTCTCCCTATCCCTTGCGGCTCTTAGTATGTTTGCTCCTGTTGCTCCTGGCAACCCCCGTTCCGTCATCCACCTGATCAGACCCTGCAAATATGTTATCCGCTGCCTTCCTCTGTCTCTCCTTCCTTTTATCTGTCCAGTCAGTATCAGGTTCTCCAGGCTCTCTTTCCTCATTGCATGTCCCAGGAACTTCAGTTGTCTCTTCCTGATGCTCAGCATCAATTTCCTTTTTGTTGCCATTCTTTCTAACACTTCGTCGTTGCTTGTATGCTCAGTCCACGATATCCGTAGCATCCTTCTGTAGAACCACATTTTCCAGTTTTGTCCTCATTTTCGATGATATTGTCCAGCATTCACAGCCGTACTGAAGAACTGACATCACGTAGCAGTCTAGCACTCTTTTCTTCGTTTCTATTGAGATTTTCCTGTGTGTTAGTATTTTGCTCATCTTCTGGAACGCGTCCTTTGCCATGCCATTTCGCCTTCGGATCTCCGTGTCGCACTTTCCATCTCCTGTTAGAACACTTCCTAGGTACTTAAATTCTTGGACTTGTTTGATTCTGTTATCTCCTACCTGTATTTGGCATTTTGGGTTGTATCTTTTGCTGATGACCATGCACTCGAATCAGTATGTATATGATAGAACCAAAGAAAGTCAGAAGATGTCTGCCAAAATGTCGAATATGCATAATATTTCTTGTGACTACTGGTAAAGTATGCTGATCGTAATTACTGCTGCGAGGTTCTTAGAATTTAGACTAGTTTGTATCTATTTTCTTTTAACCATTTTATTTTGTTTCATAAAAATATACTAAATCTGAACGCCATTTCGACTTATACTAAGTTAAAACTTAGTATATATATATATATTTTTTTTTTTTACATCAATTATATGTATATTTAATTGGGACGTTAGCATCCCTGTAGGTCGAAAAAATATAAACCTACAAAGGGCGGAAGAACTCTCAAAGAGTCAACGGCCAGCTAACTAGAGGTGATGTCTCAATAAATCATCGTGGAGAAGGCAACGGGATACCACTCCACTATCTACCCCCGCTCAATCATGGATAGTCACAATAAATATATGAAAGCCAATCTCCATACTTGTAATAAAAGACAAAGCTTCTTTTCTCGCACTTCCTGCCTGTGGAATTCCCTTCCATATACTTGCTTCACCAACAGCTACAATCTCCATACTTGTAATAAAAGACAAAGCCATTAATCAATTGTCTATATTTGTCACATAGCCCTTTTTATAAATCTGCCTCTCCGTGGGAAATCTTTTTAGGTTTTTGAGATTCACTTTTTCTAACAAAACAGAAAAATCTTCATTTATTTTATCTGGATGTCTTTCTTTCTATCTTTTAACCTTTTAAGAAACAAATAAAAAAAAGACTGACAATATTTATTTTTAGTAAAATGATCAACAATACATTTTATCTCTAGCTGAAGGTATACAATTGCGTTTAAAATATATTTATTTGAAGCTATCAAATTAGGTTATAAATATTTAGATTTCGGCATTAAATGACAACAGAGGCAGATATGTCGTTCAACAAAATCAACCAATCAAACAAACGAGATGAAAGAACTCTTTCATGAGACTAACTCATATAATATCCTTTCTTAAAGAAATTAAACCGTATTCCAACAAAACAACGACATAAAACACACATATCACCACCTCTAGTAATGATATCCACCTGAACATGCGTACGCACAAAAGCTGAGTATTATCTACCATTTATTCAACTGTGAAAGTAGAATGACATATATAATGTTTATTTCTTCAAAACTCGCAAGAAAATTAAATTTTGCCATTTATTCACCCCCACCCCCCGCCGTAACGTAGCTTCTCTGTGCCCTTTCTATAAATATTTCATTGTAATTTTGTTCTGATGAAATTTTCTCTGATACGTACATTTTATGAATACTTTATTTATGGAGTATTGGCAGGCGTAACGTACGTGCTAACTAAGAAAATAAGGGAAGGATAAACAGAATTAATATTATATTCTTTCATAATTATATTCTCCGACTTTTTTTTTTTGACAGTAGAATGACTATCTCGGATATCAACACTATATATATATTCAAATAACTGTATTAGTTGTGTGACTACTTAGTTGTTAAACATTTAATGCACCTAAAAATAATTTATGTACAATAAAATTTGAATTTTTATTTATTTTAACATTATTATTTTTTGAATGGATACTCGTATTTGAGTGGAAATTCCGTTTACTTTTTATTTTTTATTTATATATATATATATATATATATATATATATATATATATATAAACAGTATGTGGTGATACCGACCGAGCAAAAGCGAGGGACCGGTTGTTTCCTCTATACCGATCAAAAAGCAAATGAACAAAAGTCGTCTCTGCGCAGGTAGATTCGCGCAGATGTTCCGGTTGAAAAATAAAAATTAATCAATTATCAAATTTCCATTTCGTGAGCCTACGCGAATTTTATTTACCAGCCAATGGGAAGCCCAGAATCAAATACAAGTGTGAAATCCCAAAACGAGCTGTTTTGATCCAAAAAGCAAATATAAAAAGCCGAGACAAAAAGCACCCAGCAGACAGACGTGCAGAGACCAAGGAGAAGAGTGTAATTAATATCCCCTTGACTTGAGTCGAGCGGCCACTACACTTGCCTCTTTCCTCCTCCCCTGTCTCAAAAGTACTTACTGACCTAAGGAGCGACAACTTCAAAGACATTCTTCACATACCTCCGCTCCCCATATTCCTAAGCCTTTTATCTCTTTCAGCTCATTATTTGCCATGAACATTCTAACCTCCGTTGGACCTTTATTTCAAGTATTGCTTTAATTGTAAAACATTAATTGATATGTATATATATATATATATATATATATATATATATAAATGTTATTTTCAACTCAATGTACTTTTCTTGATTTTATAATCATTTTGTGACTTATAAAAGTGACTATCTACCACAAGGCCAAATTCCGTTAACATGCAACAGTATACAATTACCCTTCACTAGAGCGGACCCTCACTACAACGGGAAAAGAATAAGATAAGCAACCCACTATAAGTACATTATAATTTCCACTAGCATTAATCGTTCGAAATATATCTATCTTCCGACAGTAATCAACCTGCATATTGCAACACAGGAGAGATGCCATCTTTAGTTCGGACGGGTCTTACCAATCGACCCAAGAAAGACTTCATGACAAACACAATTCAATTTAACCTTTATAAAGTTATTCTCTAGATTCATTTTATCGAACGATTAATAATAACTGCTTAGATTATATCAAATGTAAAAAAACAAACTCATCCGAAAACAACCTTGCGGAGTTATACGAAAATTTACGAAACTAGCATTAGCAGATATAATTTGAATTTTTATTTATTTAACATGATATTTTTTGATGAATACTCATATTCTAGTGGAAAGTCTCTTTATATATATACTAGCAGTATAGCCCGGCGTTACTCGGGTGTAATGAAAGCTTTAAAACTAATCCATTGTCCTGGAGCTCAGACTCTTTGGACGTTGGCACGAAAGCAATAGTTGTTTCCAGTTAAAGCGAAACCGTAGACTGAAAGAAAAAGGAATGGATGCAAGTCAAATTTTGATTTCCTGGTATCGATATCAAATAAGTTTTTTTCGTCGTAAACAATTGTAAGACCTGCAACCTTGAAACTTCTGAATATCGTTTCTGATGTCTTTGTCTATGAGTGTATCAAATTTGATTAAAATCGGACCACTCCTTCTATAACCCGATTTTTTCGATTATCGATTTTCGATATTTATCGGGGCTACCTCGAGACAAAACCTAGCTAAGAACACTCGCAGACGCTTATAGTACAACTGTGTACATTTTCAAGAAATCAGTTCAGCCGTTTCCGAGTCTATAGGTAACGGACACACACACACACACACACACACACACACACACACACAAAGTTCCATTTATAAAGTTAAACAGTATATTAATGATTATACGAGTATCCATTATAAAATAATAATGTTAAACAAATAAAAATTCAAATATGTCGGCTAATGCAAGTTTCGTAAATTTCCGTATATTTCCGTAGAATATGTAAATAAAATTTTTACATTTAGATTTCAAGTATTTGATTCTCCTGGAGCTGATGTTTGTGCAATAAGTAAATAATATAGTCAGTTCAAAAATGTTTTACTCCTTTAAGCAGTGTATAAACCCTATTGTATCTCTCATGAATATAGCTGATGACCTGTGATACATCGAAACACGCTTGTATGTGGATGACAAATATATTATGACTCTCATTACGATTGAGCTCTATGGAGAGGAAAATTTTAATAACAATTACCACTTCTACGATTTACGCATTACTCTTCAGCAATGAATTGAGTTCTTTCGGTGACTGGCATGTGTATACACAACTTATATATAGCACACTAAACACCCCCTCCCTTACTCCATACGTCTATGGCTTGGGGAACAGAAATTCCGCCTGACACCATATCGGTGTGTGTGCGTATATATATATATATATATATATATATAAGACGGAAGCTGATGATGGTTCGTCTGAAATAGGCCCATACTTCCGATTTACCATGAAATAACGTGTTTGCCTTAATTTTTCTTAGATTTGCTCTATATGTATTTATATACATATATATTTAGAGATATCTTAGAGAGTTATCCTACAGGTTATGTACAGGATACTCTTTTGGATTCTTCTATACCCACACTGCATGCTGATATATATATATATATATATATATATATATATATATATATATATATATATACAATTTGCTTAATTATTATTTTTAATGGATGCACGAAGTTGAGTAGATACTTTTTTCATAATTAAACAGTGTATTTTTTAAAAATCTACCGACTTGAATAATCGAGAAATTTTGTTAGGAAAATGTGTCCCCTGACAGGACTCGAACTTGCGTCCCCTGGGGGAAACCGTCAATTGATCTGACGTGTCTTAGACCGCTCGACCAGGAAGGGTTTACAGTTCAAAAGAAACGGCAGAGGTTTAAGAAATAAACAATTGTATTATTAATGTAAAAATAAAGCAAATGGTAAATATGTGTAAATGTCTTTCGTTAAAAAAAAAAGAGATAGAGTCGCATAAGATGTCTGCAGAGGGGTACGGTTAGATACGTAGGGTGAGTTGTGGCTTACTATGGCGACGCCCTTTGGCGGTTTGTCTTTTGGAAATGAGAGGTCACGTTCTGACGAGCGTTATGAATCTTGGTTGTTATGCCACCCGATTTCTGAAGATGATCCTTTGATGGCGGTTTTATGTCCTTAGGATAAGATTTTTATTTTGTTTCTTTAGGCAGGTGTGAGTATGGCCGTATCTGACTACCGGGCACGGGTCCAGGCCGATCCCTGCAATCATAGTGAAAATCTGGGCAAGGAAAAATGTCTTCGTCAGAAATCAAACTAAACAATTCACGAAGAAAGAAAGAAAGAAAGAAAGAAAGAAAGAAAGACGAAGAAAACATCCGAATGAACGCAGTAAAATTCTGTTTATTTATTAATTTGGGGAGAAAAGAGTGGTTATACTCAGAAAGTCCGAACCCGATTTCCTGCTTTCGTTCACGTTCTGTGCCTAATTTCTATTAGAATAGCCGAAAAAATCCGCAAAAATCATAGTTTCTGGAAACGGATGACACTGATGACGTCATCACATTGTCAACTAATAAATCCGGGCAATTTTCTCTGTTCCCGGTGTTTGGGTGTGAGTGTTATTTAGTGGAAATTCTGGATTGTATTTTTCTTTGAGTGTGTAAGTAAAAAGGAAGCTTTGTGCGGAGCCGATGCGCAGTTGACGGAATTTTTAGTTAAGTCTTTGGTCTCGAAGTGCTCACATCCGGCCAGTGATACAAATTTGTATAACATGAATCAGAAGATCTGGTTTTAGGAAAATCATGACACAATATGTCAGTAATTTATTCATGGCTTTCAAAGGTTTTTATGCTTTAAACAGGAAAATCTTCCAAAGCTAAAAGTAATTTTCTGGTTCGATTGGAAATCTATAGAGACTGATTTCCATGATACGGCGCAGAATATAAGATCGCAATGCTAAAATACATATTTGTAACACCCCAGATGAAGGCCCGAACAATTTCTCCGGTGGCCGTTCTCCACGCTGTGATGTTGCCGGGGGTTGATTGAAAAAGTCGAAGTCTCAAGCTGGGGGTACAAGATAAACTATTGAAGGAACGAACTTCCACAACTTAAATGAGTTAAATCGATGCTTTATTTCGTTAGTCTTGCAGTTGGGGCAGGCGATGTGACACTCAGCTCTAACTCTAATTAATGAAGATCAAATGCCGAACCGACCGACTCAGACGAACGGAGTTTCCCTTCTTCAGTGTGCCTTACACACGTAGCTACTTCAAGCACACGCCCGGCTGAACTGATCGGCTCGGAAAAATCACTTGTATTTATATTGAAATAATCGGAAGTCCACTAGAGACCACCGGCTTAAAACAAAAGATAAGCATTGGTGACTGTAAGTCCAAAATTTCAAGGTACTAAAATTTTGCTTCCTTTGATGTGTAATCATCGCACAGACATCCCGTCTGCACTCAGCCTCCAACGACGACGTATTTTCCAGGATTTTTTTTGTCTTTTTATCTTAATAAAGCTTCGTGTGAAGACCGTAGGATGTTTTTATAGCTCTGACACTTTACCGTAACCAGGCATTTTTTATTGCCTGGAGAAAGTAAAAATTCTATTATTTTTTCTTTATTTTTTTTAATGTGTGGTCAAGATACAGTAAAAACAGTTTTTGACCTGATCACTCAAAAATCTATTTCCTAAAGTTTATCTTTTATCAAATCACTTAGTCAAATATTTTATTGGAAGACTTGTAGGATTTAAAAGTAATCTGATACCCTTTTCTCTTCCACAAATTTACTTATAAAAGAAAAAGCGTTTATTTATTTATTTTTTCCTCTTCTTTTTCACTTTTGTTAAACGAAACACATGTTTTAAACTATTTTTCTATTCTTAACCATTTTCTATTTTTAATCTATTATAATTAAATACATATTTTACAAATCCACCTTAATATACGCCTAGTTATCGTGTCACATTACCTCCCCCAACGGATCTTGTCATTTATGTTAATAAATTACAATAAACAAAAATAAAAATCATGACACGACGCTTCTTCATGTCGGCACGCCATCACCACAAAAATTATTTTGATTCCACAGGGATATTCTCCTCCCCTCCACAACCATCAATTATAAAATTTCTTATTAATCAATACCATTTCTTTGTATTTCCTCAACCCATTTTTCTTTTTATTTCCACAACCAATTCGTCAATTTTGTCTTCGTAGCCGGTGGCATCAATAAATCCACGCAGTTGGTTTATCGCAACGTATGAAGGTCAATTCTTCGTTAACGAATACCCTTTTCAACTTAGTGTTTTGCTTTTCGATTTACATCCATTCCCTTTTATTCCTGAAAGAGATTCTACTCTTTGTCAATTCATCTCCTGTTACCATTTTCCAGCCCAAAAGATAAGCCACAAGTCTCTGGTCCTTTCTGATTCCCCCCCCCTATGAAAATAAAATACATATTTTACAAATCCACCTTAATATACGCCTAATCGTGTCACATTATGCTGCCTGTCATTACAATATTAGCAAAGCAAAAACAGTCATGCAAATGAACTAAGGAACTAACAAATGAAAATATTGCAATGACAATCATAAATATGGATGTTGATATTTATTTTAAGAAGTAAGCGGGTACAAATGAAAAGTTTTGAAATTGACCACGTTTCCATTTCGTTGAAACAGACTTTAAGCACTTTTGTCATCCCTTCTTTCTAAAACCAAGTAGCATTTTGATATGTCTTTCCACACGATCAAAATGGAATCGACAATTATTTATGGGGTATACCAGGCGACGTTGAACACTTCTTTTGACACTTTCTTTCTTTCTTTCTTTCTCTTTTTTTCTCTCGTCTTTTATGTTTTCTTCTTTTTTGTTTTCTCTTTTCTTTTCTTTTCTTTTCTTTTCTTCTCTACTCTTCTTTTTTTTCTTCTCTTCTTTTTTCTTCTCTACTCTTCTCGTCTCTTCTCTTCTTTTCTTTTCTTTTCTTTTCTTCTTTTCTTTCATTTCTTTTCTTTTCTACTTTTCTCTTCTCTTCTTTTTTCTCTTCTTTTCCTCTCTTCTCTTCTTTTATTCTCTTCTTTTCTTTTCTTTGCTTCCCTTTTCTTTTTTCTTTTCTTATTTTCTTTTCTTCTCTTCTCTTCTTTTCTTCCCTTCTTTTCTTTTTTTCCCTTCTCTTATTTTCTGTTCTTCTCTTCTCTTCTTTTCTTCTTTTCTTTTCTTTTTTCCCTTCTCTTCTTTTCTTTCCTTTTTCTTCTTTTCTTCTCTTCTCTTCTTCTCTTCTCTTCCTTTCTGTTCTTTTCGTCTTCTTTTTCTTTTTCTTCTTTTCTTTTTCGTTTCTTCTCTTCTCTTTTTCTTCTTTTCTAAAACCATGCAGCATCTTATGTCATTTCCGTCTTTTCACGTGATCAAAACGTTATATGCCGTTATTTATGAGACGTTTGCAGGGCGTAACAGCCGTGCGAACTAATGGAGTGGCGATCAGAATTATACTAGGTTTCTGCTCGTAGATAGGAAGGTAGCTTAATATGTTAAATTAAGGAATGTGATAGGTCACTGTTTCCCCAATTCTTGTCGGCTGCTAGTAATAGTACGTAGCCCAACTCTATAATTTAGTTTATTCTTGACGGTTTTTATGCATCAGTGGATCGTTTAATAGTCAGTCAGTCAGTCAATCAAGTGCAACACGTGATAAGCGCTTCCGTAATAATATCGCTTTCTATTCTTCACTGGGAATGTGA
Organism: Ascarosepion bandense; assembly: GCA_037127315.1. Lineage (NCBI taxonomy): Eukaryota > Metazoa > Mollusca > Cephalopoda > Sepiida > Sepiidae > Ascarosepion > Ascarosepion bandense. The sequence continues at coordinate 46,588 of JBBBDQ010002671.1, read as the reverse complement.
GTTGTGGTGCAATGGATAACGACTCGGGACGACAAATCGGGGAGCCGAGTTCGAATTCCAGTTGAATTCCTTGCATTCACTTACACACAAATACTCTTGGGAAAAGTATTAATCCGTTTCTTCCCTCCAGTTATGGGTTAAAATATAGGACAGATTTGGTTCTATAGCCTTGGCTGGCAAGCAGTCTACCACAGAAAGTAATGGCAACCTACTGTGGGATAATCATCTGCCTAGTCAGTCATGTCTATTCCCAGACATGATCTCCCAAAGCGTGTATCACGTATGGCACTTAACTGACTGATTCTTCACTGGCTAGGCAGAAGATTTTGCCGTTTTTACTGGTTGTTGCCTGGTCTCTCTTACTATTCAACCCTGATATGGTTGTGGGTGCAGAAGAGATAGGTTCATACCATCCTCAAAGATACTTGCGAGTAGGGGTCCTAGATAAAATCCAACGGGGAATCTGTAATGTGATCGATTCCGACCTGGGAGCTCAGATACAATCACCTTCTACCCGGCGCAATGTGGCCTCCCTGTGGTGCCTAACGGAGTCAATCATCTATCAATGCGAAATATCTTCAAAGGAAAACCCAAATAATATAAAAAAGTTATATAGGGAGTACTAAAAATACTCTTAAACGGCGGATTTACCAGCACACCTCTTCATTTAATAATAACAAATACAAGAATAGAACATCACTCTCGAAATAACATAAAGGAAACAAAAAAAAAAACACAAAAAAAAAAAAACACCGACAATAAAGTGAAAAATCCTAAAAATAAGCTAAAACATGTAAGACCTTAAATGAACCATGTTCATTATGTTTATACGAAAAACTATTTATTATTAAACCGCTTAAGAATAAAAATCTATTAAATAAACGCAATGAGATAAATGTCATATATAGACATTGCAAAATCTTCACATTAGAAAATGGATAAAATCTAAATGAAATAACATGCATATAACCAACAAGTGCTTAAGGAAAATAATTACTGACGAACTATCAAAATAAAGTAAACTGAAACATAAAATTTTTTATATAAAATAAATTTTCTTTTAATAAAAAAAGCTTTACAACAAATAGATATTAGAAAGATGGCATAAGGATCAGTTAAGTGCCATACGTGAAACACACCTGGGCGATCATGTCTCGAAAGAGACATGACTGACTGGGCAGAAGATTTTCTATCATGTTCTTTAAACTATAGCTGAAGGTAGAAGAGACAGATTGTATTAATAAGTAGTAATTAGTGGGGGATCAGTTTTATATTGTTTTTAAGTAATAAATTGATCCCCCACTTTTTTCCCAGCAGAAGCTTTACTTATATTTCCAACTATTTTCTTCAATCCGTCAGTTAAGTGCCATACGTGAAACACACCTGGGCGATCAGAGACATCACTGACTGGGCAGAAGATTATCCCGCAGTATGTTGCCATTGCTTTCTGCGGTAGACTGGTTGCCAGCCAAGGTTATAAAACCCAATCTCTCCTGTTATTTGACTCATAGGTAGAGGGGGAAGAGATGTATTATATTATTAAGTAGTAATTAGTGGGGGATCAGTTTATTACTTCATAACAATAGAAAACCAATCCCCAATTTTATGCCCTGTAGAAGCCTTAATCATGTTTCCAACTATTATATTCAGTCAATCAGTCAGTCAGTTGTGCCATATGTGATACATGCTTAGACGATCATGTCCCGAAAGAGACATGACTGACTGGGCAGAAGATTATCCCACAGTAGGTTGCCATTACTTTCTGTGGTAGACTGGTTACCAGCAAATGTTATAGAACCCAATCTGTCCTGTTATTTAACCCATAACTGGAGGGAAGAGACGGATTAATACCTTTCCCAAGGGTATTTGCGCGTAAGTGAATGCAATGAATTCAACTGGAATTCGAACTCGAAAATGTTATTTATAAATCAAAGATTTCAAGAAAATTACAACTAGGAGACCAAAAATGATAAGAAAGTGAAAAGGACAGCCTTGGTACTAAATGGGCATATCACATCAAAGACAATACGAAACGAAAAGGAAAATGATAAGATTAGGTTAAAGGCAGCTTGACATCTTGACCGTCCGTTAAGGAGGGAAAAGAAAAAAAAGGAGAAAAGTAAAATAAGGGAGAAGAAAAGGGAGAAAAAGAGACAAAGTTGGTCAGTATATATTCTTTGGGGCCAAATTCCAAAATGAATCTTTGCTCTGATTAGTTACAAGAAACACACATGTAAATTTTATATCTTCCCACATAGATACACAAAGGTACCAGGCGGATAGTTCAGTAGATCACACGCAAATTCTTGTTTTTCTCGTTAATGTTCTGCAAAGCGTAGGACCGTTATAGTTGGCTTGATAGACTCGTGAATGTTCCTACTAGCTTGATATGTTAGCACGGATGTGTGTTGATTCTTGGCGATCTTCCAAAAGCCCACCTTCTTTTACAAGGTGTGCGTAACCCTTGGCTCTCTCCAAGAACTCCGTCATATTGATCTTACACTTTGGCGGGGACTTCCAGCTACAGGGCGATTCCCCGGCCTCATTATCTTTAGTTGTCTTGTCATTCATTAATTTCTTTTCTGTTTCTTTGACTTTTTTTTCTTGTTCTTTTCTAGGAAGGGGGGAAATGTCTCCTCATTTTTTTCCGGCGGTCCCTTCCGGGGCGGGGGTCAACTGTTAACTTTTTCTTTATAGACCGACCTTTGTCGGCCATTTTAAAATGTTACCACTCCACTCAAAATTTTTTTTTCCTCTACCAATCTAAATTGGTATGGGGAGGGGTGGGAAAATGGGAGTTCATTTGAAAGAAAAATATAAAAGAAAAAATAAATAATATACACAAAATAAAATAGCAACAACAAGGACAAGAAAACGGTTTTTAGATTTAAACAACAAACCACGAAGGATTTAAACATTACAAAATAAATTTTTCGCAAACAAAATTTAAATTATAACGGCTGGCAAATTAAAGAAAAAAACTGTATTGCGGTCGGTTTAGCTAAACAGGGTAAAGAAAAATTATGCCGCCTCTGACGAATCAGAGTGGAATTGCCGGTGCTCCTAAATATATTTTAGATATTCTTGATTGATAACCCCCACAGACGAATCAGTAATATTTTTTTTTAAATTAGCTTAATTTAACTTTCAATTTTCTAATTTTACTAAAGTAAAGTACAAGAAATCTTTTGAAATCTTTTTAAAATCGACGAATTTTTGTTTGTTTACAAATTTCTTAAAATTAAAAAAATGGCCGCTTTTAAGAAAATTTAAGAAATCGAAATAAAATGTAACTTTCCAATCAATATAATTTCTGTCTGATACACACCAGAATTTTTTACTTTATGGAAATAATAAATTTAATCATTAAGCTTTTAATTAAATATAAAATGAAATCTTCAAGAATGCTTTTTCATTTTAAAAATTTCATTTTAAAATTAGGTATCGAAAATTTACACCGAAATATTGGCGGTACCTAGAAAACTCTCACGCGACCCACATGTCCACGCCTCTTTTGTCACACATTTTTGCGTTTTTCCAGTTGTCACTTTGTTGACTTTATATACGGCTGGATGTATCTGTCAATGACATCTGCCAGCCCTACACCTTTTAAGTCAGTTGTGACATTTGACCTTATTTACGGCATGATATATCTGACAGTTACATACATCCACCGTTGAAGGTAATTTATTACATAGGTTACTTGATACAAAATAATTTTAATCAATCGCAGTTGATTTCGAAATGAATGCAAAGACAAATTTAATTTACAATGCTCCTTCTTTTTCTTCTATATGCCCTGTCCCTTCAGGATGTAGGCGATCATGGCTTTCCATGTTTCCCTATCCCTGGTGGCTCTAAGTACGCCTTCTCCTGTTGTACCGTGCAATCCTCGCTCCGTCATCCACCTGATTAGGTCCTTCAAATATGTTATCCGTTGCTTTCCCCTGTCTCCTTTTCCCTCTATCTGGCCTGTTAGTATCAGATTCTTCAAGCCCTCCTTCCTCATTGCGCGTCCAGGAACTTCAGCTATCTCTTCCTGATGCTCAGTATTAATTTCCTTTTTGTTTCCATCATTTCCAAGACCTCATCATGGCTCACATGCTCGATCCATGAGATTCGCAGCATCCTTCTGTAGAACCACATTTCAGTTGCTTCAAGTTTTTCCTTCGTTTTTGATGATATTGTCCAACATTCACTGCCATATTGAAGAACGGACAGTACATAGCAATCCAATACTCTCTTCCTTGTTTCTAGCGAAATTTTCCTGTTGCTTAATATTCTTCTCAGCTCCTTGAATGCATCCTTGTGCTTTTGGATCTCAGGAATATAAATGTATAGAAACTGCTGTGGCCACAAAGTGAGGGGTCAGTTTATATGTTGATTGTAATATGGAACTGATCCCCCACTTTACATCCAGCATATTTCTGTAGAACCACATTTCAGTTGCTTCAAGTTCTTCCTTCATCTTTGATGGTATTGTCCAGCATTCAATGTCATATTGAAGGACGGACAGCACGTAGCAATTCAGTACTCTCTTCTTTGTTTCTAGCGAAATTGTCCTGTTTCTTAATACCTTACTCAACTTCTGGAATGCTTCCTTCGCCATGCCAATTCGCCTTTGGATCTCTGTATCGCACTTTCCGTTTTCTGTTATAACGCTACCCAGGTATTTAAATTTTTGTACCTGCTTGATTCTGGTATCCCGGACTTGTATTTGGCATTTTGGGCTGCCCTTTTTACTGATGACCATGCATTCGGTTTTCGTGCAGTTTATTTCTAGTCCTTTCTTGTTACTTTCTTCAGATACCTTCTGTAGGAGGTCTTGTAGTTTCCTTTCCGTGTCTTATTTGACTCTAGTATCCCCGACCTGTATTTGGCATTTTGGGCTGCCCTTTTTACTGATGACCATGCATTCGGTTTTCGTGCAGTTTATTTCTAGTCCTTTCTTGTTACTTTCTTCAGCTACATTCTGTAGGAGGTCTTGTAGTTTCCTTTCCATGTCTTATTTGACTCTAGTATCCCCGACCTGTATTTGGCATTTTGGGCTGTCCTTTTTACTGTGACCATGAATTCGGTTTTCGTGCAGTTTATTTCTAGTCCTTTCTTGTTACTTTCTTCAGCTACCTTCTGTAGGAGGTCTTGTAGTTTCCTTTCCGTGTCTGCAATCAGCACTGTATACCATTTCTTAATTACTAAAAGAGTGACAGAGAAAACTCTCACTCTGTCAACACATCATTTTCCTTCTTTCAATTATTTAGCTGTCTTTTCCTGATGTTAATTATGAGTTTTCTTTTCGTTTCCATCCTCTTCAAAGCCTCATCGTTACTCATGTGCTCGATCCATGATATTCGCAGCATCCTTCTGTAGAACCACATTTCAGTTGCTTCAAGTTTTTCCTTCATCTTTGATGATATTGTCCAGCATTCACTGCCATATTGAAGGACGGACATCACATAGCAATCCAGTACTCTTCCTAGTTTCTAGTGAAATTGTCCTGTTTCTTAATACCTTACTCAACTTCTGGAATGCTTCCTTCGCCATGCCAATTCGCCAATGCTCCTAAGACATATAAAAAGTCAACTCTGACTCGACACGAATGACAGGCCGAAGAGAGCAAAACTTGAGAATGCGCGGTCGTCTCTGCGACGTAAGCACTTCTTTGATTCCTTTAAGGCAAGCCGGCGACGGACGACTAACGCCCAACGGCATCGGCAAACGTAACCTCATTACAGCACAATGTAAGCCGGCGGTGATACATTAAACGACCCGCTAACAACAAAGATAGAAATCAGGATTATATTTTCAGTTGGAATATTAACATATATGTGTGAAATTTTTGTTTTTTCCGACAAATTTGAATTTTCACATGCTCTAAAAATAAAAAAAAAACGTTTTAAAAGAATATTAATTATTCATCTCAAATCAATCATTTAAGTGCCATACATGATACACGCTTGGGCGATCATGTCTAAAAAGAGACATGACTGACTGGGCAGAAGATTTTCTATCATGTTCTTTAAACTATAGCTGAAAGTAAGAGAGACAGATTGTATTAATAAGTAGTAATTAGGCGGGGATCAGTTTATTACTTAATAATAATAGAAAAATGATCCCCCACTTTTTGCCCATTAGAAGCTTTACTTATGTTTCCAACTATTATCTTCATTCAGTCAGTTAAGTGCCATACGTGATATACGCTTGGGCGATCATGTCTCGAGAGAGACATGACTGACTGGGCAGATGATTTTCTATCCTGCTCTTTAAACTATAGCTGAAGGTAGAAGAGATGGATTGTATTAATAAGTAGTAATTAGTGGGGGATTAGTTTATTACTTAATAACAATATAAACCTGATCCCCCACTTTTTTGCCCAGTAGACACCTTATGTTTTCAACTATGATCTTCATTCAGTCAGTAAAGTGACATACGTGATACACGAGTTGGGCGATCATGTCTCGAAAAAGAAACTAGTAATTTGACTAGTGGGGGATTAGTTTATTACTTAAAAACAATAGAAAAATGATCCCCCACTTTTTGCCCAGTGTAAGCTTTCTTTATATATCCAATTATTATTTTCAGTTAGTCAACTAAATGCCATACGTGATACACGCTTTGGGAGATCATGTCTCTAAAAAGAGACATGACTGACTGGGCAGATGATTATCCCGCAGTAGGTTGCCATTGCTTTCTGCGGTAGACTGGTTGTCAGTCAAGGCTATAGAACCCAATCTGTTCTGTTATTTAACCCATAACTAGAAGGAATAGACGGATGAATACTTTTCCCAAGGGTATTTGCGCGTAAGTGAATGCAGTGAATTCAGCTGGAATTCGAACTCGGCTCCCCGATTTCTCGTTCCGAGCCGATATCCAATGCCTTACAACGCACAATACCTTTACTTTGCCTAAATCGATGAAACTGTAAAATGAAGAAGAGTAGCTTGACAGGAAAGCAATGGAGAGAAACAATCGCCCACGTCCTAAAAGGGCGTGTCTTTCAAAGATGATTGTCAATGTTTATATTCATTGCCTTGGAAACAAGGACGCCTGGGCGGGTGGGGGTAGAATAAAGAAATAAAACGATAGGAATCCATGAAAAATCGAAAAAGAAAAGCAAGTTGTATGGAGTGGAGGAGATAGGGGAAACCTTTAAGGAACGTGACTTGAGTGGAAACGGTTGGTAGAAAACAAGTCAAGGAATGCATTTTTTCTGCTTTTGATAAATCAGTCAGTCAGTTAAGTGCCATATGTGATACACGCTTGGGCGATCATGTCTCGAAAGAGACATGACTAACTGGGCAGAAGATTATCCCGCAGTAAGTTGCCATTACTTTCTGCGCTAAGTAGACTGGTTGCCAGCCAGGGCTATAAAACCCAATCTGTCCTGTTATTTAACCCATAACTGGAGGGAAGAGATGGATTAATACCTTTCTCAAGGGAATTTGTGCGGAAGTGAATGTAAAGAATTCAACTGGTATTCGAACTCGGCTCCCCGATTTGTCGTTCCTAGTCTATATCCACTGCACCACTATGTCAGTCAGTTAAGTGCCATACGTGATACACGCTTTGGGCGATCATGTCTCGAAAGAAAATTATCCCGCAGTAGATTGCCATCGCTTTCTGCGGTAGACTGGTTGACAGCCAAGGCTATAGAACCCAATCTGTTCTGTTATTTAACCCATAACTAGAAGGAATAGACGGATGAATACTTTTCCCAAGGGTATTTGCGCGTAAGTGAATGCAGTGAATTCAGCTGGAATTCGAACTCGGCTCTCCGATTTCTCGTTCCGAGCCGATATCCAATGCCCTACAACGCACAATACCTTTACTTTGCCTAAATCGATGAAACTGTAAAATGAAGAAGAGTAGCTTGACAGGAAAGCAATGGAGAGAAACAATTGCCCACGTCCTAAAAGGGCGTGTCTTTCAAAGATGATTGTCAATGTTTATATTCATTGCCTTGGAAACAAGGACGCCTGGGCGGGTGGGGGTAGAATAAAGAAATAAAACGATAGGAATAGGGCTATAGAACCCAATCTGTCCTATTATTTAACCCATAACTGGAGGGAAGAGATGGATTAATACCTTTCTCAAGGGTATTTGTGCGTAAGTGAATGTAAAGAATTCAACTGGTATTCGAACTCGGCTCCCCGATTTGTCGTTCCTAGTCTATATCCACTGCACCACTATGTCAGTCAGTTAAGTGCCATACGTGATACACGCTTTGGGCGATCATGTCTCGAAAGAAAATTATCCCGCAGTAGATTGCCATCGCTTTCTGCGGTAGACTGGTTGACAGCCAAGGCTATAGAACCCAATCTGTCCTATTATTTAACCTATACCTGGAGCTAAGAAACGGATTCATACCTTTCCCAATTGAACGTTAGTGAGCGCGCGGAATTCAACTGGAATTCGAACTCGGCTCACCGATGTCTTGTTCCGAGCTAATATCCACTGCACGGCAACGCACTTAGTGTTGTGGATCTGGGGTTAGATCCAATAAATACACAACGCAGAGTAATACGGTATAAAACGCAATATATTGAAAGACTAATATATACAGGTTTAGGGTTAGTCGAGCATCGTACAATATAGTTGATCGAATACGAGAGAATACGAGATAACACGAGACGTAAGACTTGGCAATGTTATCCACAGGACTAGATCGCTGGGATGCTCTAACTCGTAGTCTACTAATGACTACTACTATATATAGTCTTGTGGTGATACCGACCGAGCAAAAGCGAGACCGGATGTTGGCTCTATGCCGACCAGAAAGCGAATGAATAAAAATCACCTCCGCGCAGGTGGATTCGCGCAGATGTTCCGGTTGAAAAATGAAAATTAATCAAATATCAAATTACCATATCGCGAGCCTACGCGAATTTTATTTACCAGACAATGGGAAGCCCAGAATCAAATTCAAGTATGAAATTCCAAAACAAGCTGCGTTCTGATCCAAAAGGCAGATATAAAAAGCGGAGACAAAGCATCGTTAGAGAGACGAGAAAACGGGAGAAGAAGAGTGTAATTAATATCCCCTTGACTTTAGTCGAGCGGCTACTATGCTGACCTCTTTCTTTCTCCCTGTCTCATAAGTACTTACTGGCCCCTTGAAAGACATTCCTCAAAGTACCTACTGACTTGCTGACCTTAGAAGCGGTAACTTCAAAATGAACATCCCCTTACCTTCATGACGCTTCCACACTCCTAAGCCTTTTATCTCTTTCAGCTCATCATTATTTGTCATGAACAATTCAACCTCCGTTGGACTTATATTCAAGTATTATTTTAATTGTAAAACATTAATTGAAATGTGTATGTATATAAATGTTATTTTATACTCAAATTGCCTTTCTTGATTTTATAATCATTTTATGAATTATAGTGGGCTATTTTCCCACCAGGCCAAATTCCGTTAAAATGTACGGTATACAATTACCCTTCATTAGAACGAAATTCTACTACAACTAGAAAAGAATAAATAAGAGAAGATATACCCCCTATAGTCTTAGGAAGAGTCCATATCGTGTAAACAGGGAAGGTTCCCCAACACTTACATAAATACAAATCAAAACATTGTAAAAGATTCAAGACGATTCAATGAATAAAATTTGTTAGATCATAATGAGTAAAAACAAAAAATAGATAGACACGTATATAATACCATACTATAGCTGCGTACAAATTATAAGAGAAAATGTTTATAAGTTTGCATTGTTCATTAAAAATCACGCTAAAACGATTGCACTGAATAACATATTACAACATCCCAAATTATTCCGTATAATGAAGGTTTTATTTGATGGCACACTGACTTCGTAATAATGCCCTTGTGCCATGAATCTTGTTTATATATAATTAGTTACGTTTCAGTTAATGATAAATTTAAAATTTTATAGGTCAATGTTATAAGATCTCAACTGATCACCGTTACATGTCATGCATGAGCGAATCTGTCTTTCAAAGTCAAATGCGGGCCTCATAGCTACTGAAGAGATGGTGTTTTTCTGTAAATAAGTGGCAACTGTAAAATATACATATTATTAATGATTACGTTTGTATATGTGAAAAACTAATACAAAATTACATATTTTCTGTCGACATTAACTACCTATGACTTTAGGTAGTTAACAATGATGGTATGACTAAACTAACGCCCGGTTCAGACTCCACCCACGTCTATTGAACAGGTGAAGAGGCTCATCCTTTGTTCCCTGTTTAGGATGTGGTTTCCGGCTTTCTCTATTCCAATCTTTTTACTCTTAAGTAGCCCCCTGCGCATCAGTGGCGTTACCGCTTTGCTTGGGGTGATATGATTTTTTAAAAAAGTATACATACGTATGTAAGTATGTATGTATACATATATATGTATGTATGTGCCTATATATGTATGTATATGTATGCATATATGTATGTGTGTGTACGTATATGTATGTATGTATATGTGTGAATGTGTATGTATATGTGTATGTATGTATATGTATGTGTGTTTGTATGTATTTGTATTTATATGTGTGTATGTATCTATGCGTATGTATATGTAGATATGTATGTGCGTATGCGTGTATGTATGTAAGTGTATATATGTGTATGTGTATATATGTATGTATATATGTATGTATCTCTCTCTCTCTCTCTATATATATATATATATATATTCGGCAGGATTCGAACCTGCGATCCCTATGTAGATAGGGGTCGCAGGTTCGAATCCTGCCGAATGACAAATTTCGTAATAAAAATTTATCGTAAATAATCAGGCCAGTAGATATAAATATATAATACTGTTTAATTAAAACAGAATATCTATTTAATTAAAACAGAATATCTACTTAAATACGAGTATCGATAAAAAATAATGTTCAAACAATTTATTTCATATATATATATATATACGTGTGTGTGTATATGTAACGTCAAAGAAAAGTGATACTTTTGTTTTAAAATGCATAAAAATGAAATTAAAAGCTTCAAGAAAGTTTTCAAGTTCATAGATGAAATTTAATATTTCCAATTGTGCTGTATTTCAAGCTGAATATAAATTGACATGATTGAGTAATTTGTTTTTTTGATCATCTCACCCCAAGCAAGGCATTCCACTGCCACTATTGCGCATGGGGCTACATAGGGGAAGGTAAAGAGAAGGAGTGGTTAGACATAGGGAATGTCAGGAGGAAGGTGACAGATGAGAAAGGATAGCGAGTGATAAGGGTTGGGCAGATGGGAAGAGTGTTTGATAGAATGGGAGCAGGTTAGTGTGTTAGGAGGTGTCTATTGACCTTACATTTAAACTCCTGGATATTGTAGCCGTCGGGGAAGCAATCGTGTGGAAGGGAATTCCACAGTCGGGAAGTGCGAGGAAAGAAATTTATTTATTATATAATTTTTAAAAATGCTAACATCGTTCATAGGGAGAAATCCGTCAACTCAGCGTAATTCTTTTTATTAAAAAGCTTTCAAGAATAAAATACACTTCTTTTCTGAAACGTTGAGGAAGATAAGCTGATGTAAAGTTTAATGAATCTGTATTGAAGGATAATTTCACTAGAAACAAAGAGGAGAGTACTGAATTGCTATGTGATGTCGGTTCTTCAATATGACAGTGAATGTTGGACATTATCTTCGAAGATGAAGGAAAAACTTGAAGCAGCTGAAATGTGATTCTACAGAAGGATACTGGATATAAAGTGGGGGATCAGTTCCATATTACAATCAATATATAAACTAACCCCTCACTTTGTGGCCACAGCAGTTTCTATACATTTATATTCCTGAGATCCAAAAGCACAAGGATGCATTCCAGGAGCTGAGAAGAATATTAAGAAACAGGACAATTTCACTAGAAACAAAGAGGAGAGTACTGAATTGCTATGTGATGTCGGTTCTTCAATATGACAGTGAATGTTGGACATTATCTTCGAAGATGAAGGAAAAACTTGAAGCAGCTGAAATGTGATTCTACAAAAGGATGTTGCGGATATCATGGATCGAGCATGTGAGCAATGATGAGGTTTTGGAAAGGATGGAGACGAAAAGGAAATTAATACTGAGCATCAGGAAGAGACAGCTAAAGTTCCTGGGACATGCAATGAGGAAAGAGGGCTTGGAGAACCTGATACTAACAGGCCAGAGAGAGAGACAAAGAAACAGGGGAAAGCAGCGGATAACATATTTGAAGGGCCTGATCAGGTCGATGATGGAACGAGGATTAAGTGCTAAGAGCCACCAGGGATAGGGAGATATGAAAAGCCATGATCGCCTACATCCTGAAAGAACATGGAACATACAAGAAGAAAAAGAAGATTACTTTTAGTTTAAAAAATCGCAGAAAAGCAGTCTTTGACACGGGTTTGGGTGTTTTTAAGGTGTTGACAACTCTCTCAGTAGACTTGTGTTTGCGAATATTTTTTTTCTACCAGGGAGATAACTGTAACTTGACTGGCATATGCCAGGTAAGGTTCATTATCTTTGTTGTGTCTTCGGACAGAGTACGGCTTAGTTGTGAGGCAGCTGAGAAAAAGAAGACTCTGAGAGTTGTCCAGTCCCAGAGAACAGTCGCCTAAGGCTGTATCTCGTCTCAACACAACACAAGAGGTGGAGAATGGTGGTTGATACCGTGGCCAGCGCAACCGACGGTTGTTGGAGCTGAGCATTTTTGGGTTCTGATTCGGGCATTTTCGATTAGGTCCACCATAAACTCGACCTTGTGTGACATCACGCCTCAACGGAGAGACGAGATTCTTCTTCTTCTGCGTCCTTTGCCATGCCAATTCGCCTTCGGATCTCCGTGTCGCACTTTCCATCTCCTGTTAGAACACTTCCTAGGTACTTAAATTCTTGTACTTGTTTGATTCTGTTATCCTCCACCTGTATTTGGCATTTTGGATTGTATCTTTTGCTGATGACCATGCACTCAGTTTTCTTAAAGTTTATTTGTAGTCCCTTCTTGTCACTCTCCACTGCTACTTTCTGTATGAGGTCTTGTAGTTTCCTTTCCGTGTCCGCAATCAGCACTGTATCGTCCGCATATCTTATGTTGTTCAGGTTGTGGCCTCCAATAACAAGTCCTGGCGTGTAATCTAGGGTCCTCAAAATATTCTCGCTGTATAGGTTGAACAAATCCGGTGAAAAGACACATCCTTGTCTTCCGCCTTTTTCTATCTTTGTGTATCTACTGAGGTCATTACCTGTCCGTATGCAGGCCGTTTGCTGCCAGTAGAGATTCTTGATTATTCTTATGTCTTTGCTGAAAAGGTCGAGGTAAATATCCCAAATCCTAACAATGACTCGTGAATGTAATGGGAACGCTTTGTATATAATTTTTACGACTAACTTCCTAGTAATTTTAAAAATATAATATAATACTCTAAGCTGATATTTTATTGATTTTATTTAGGTAAGTTGACATTATAGACTTACGAAAATGGTTGTTAAGGAAATGTTACGAAATTACGAACAAATGTAGTTACCATTTCTGATAATCTCGTGTTTGGATATCTGTATTTACAAAGAATTGACGTTTATATGCACCAATCGTATTCATTTCATTCACTTACGGTTGTTAAGGAAATGTTAGAAAAAGACTAATAAATTTTAACCTTAATGTAGTTGTATATATATATATATATATATATATATATATATATATATATATAATCGTGTCGCCCCAAGCAAAGCATTTTACTGTCACTGTTATGCAGGGGGTTACATAGGAGGAATGTTATGAGAAGGAGTTGCAGATGTCAGGAAGAGAGTAGGAGAAGGAAGAGAATACTGATGAGAGTGGGGTGGACGGAAAAAAAGCATGAGAGAGAGAGAGAGAGAGAGAGAGAGAGAGAGAGAGGATGCAAGTTAGTGAGACAGGAGATGACTACTGACTTTACATTTAAATTCTTGGAGATTATAGCTGTCGGGAAACAAGTATGTGGAAGGGAACTCCACAGGCGGGAAGTGCGAGAAAAGAAGCGGATGGAGTAGAATTTGCGTTTACAATTTATTAGTTTCACATAAAAGTGTGGGACCTAGTTGCTAATCTTGTTGCTCGAGGAAATTCATATATAAGGGGTACCAGTAAGATATGTTCATCGAAACAGAAGCCGTGAAAATATTTGTAGAAGAGACACAGGGAAGCCACACTACGTTGGTGAGAAAGCCACTGTATCCTAGCTGCCAAGTCGGTTATCGATCACATTAAAGATTCTCCGGTGGATTTGGTCGAGGACACCGAGGTGAATAGCAGGAGCACCCGACCAGATATGGCAGCAATATTCAATGCATGGGCGGATGGTAGATTTGTATATGTTCATGATTTTTCGGACGGGAAATATATATACAATATATAAATTTCCTCGAGCCACCAGATGAGCAAATAGGTCCCACCTTTTTACTGTGAAATCAATAAATTGTAAACGCAAATTCTACTCCATCAGCTTCTTTTCTCGTACTTCCTGCCTGTGGAATTCCTTTCCATTTACTTTCTTCCCCGACATCTACAATCTCCAAGAATTTAAATGTAAAGTCAATAGTCATCTCCTATCTCATTAACCTGCATTCTCTCTCATGCTTCTTTCTCTGTCCACTCCACTCTCATCAGTATTCTCATCTTTCTCTTACCCACTTCTTGACACCCCCTATAACCTGTCACTCTTTCTCATAACTTTCCTCCTATGTAACCCCCCGCAAAACAGTGGCAGTAAAATGCCTTGGGCGATATGATTATTAAAAAAAAAAGTTGCCGTTCTTATTTTCTGATAATGTCATGTTTGGATATCTGTATTTACAAAAATTGACACGTTTATACACACCAATCTTATTCATTCCATTCACTTACGTACAAATACCCTTGAGAAAGGTATTAATCAATCTCTTCTCAGATTCAGTTCTATAGCCTTGGTTGGCAACCAGTCTACAGCAGAAAGTAACGGCAACCTACAGCTGGAAAATCTTCTGCCCAATCAGTCATGTATGGAAAGATCGCCTAATCGTGTATCACATATGGCAGTTAACTGACTTATACACACATAAAATGAATTAAAATACTTGTAAAAATATTGGTGGTCACTGAATTGTAGTGAGCTTTCGCGTTTATCTAAACTTATTTATAAATGAAACTTTGTGTGTGTGTGTGTGTGTGTGTGTGTGTGTGTGTGTGTGTGTGTGTGTGTATGTCCGTTAACTATAGACTCCGAAACGGCTGAACCGATTTTCTTGAAAATTTAAACAGTTGTACTATAAGCATCTGTGAGTGTTCTTAGCTAGGTTTTGTGCCGAGGCGCGCCCGATAAACATCGGAAATCGATAATCGATAATCGAAAAAATCGGGTTATAGAAGGAGTGGTTCGATTTTAATCAAATTAGATACACTCATAGATAAAGACATAAGAAACGATATTCAGAAGTTTCAAGGTTGCAGTTCTTACAATAGTGCAGAAAATCGATAATATATATATATATAGAGAGAGAGAGAGTGAGAGAGCAAAAGGTTTGTGTGTGTGTCTGTTTATCTGCCTGTATGTCTGTATTTTTTTCAGCCCTTTTATTTTAGTTTTTGCTTCGGGTTTGGCTCTAAGTAGGTATAATTCTAGTTCTCCGCCATGATACCATTTACTCAGGGGACTTATTTCACCTTCATAATTCAGTTTACGACGAAAAACCTTATTTGATATCGATACCAGGAAATCAACATTTGACTTACATCCATTCATTTTTCTTTCAGTCTACGGTTTTGCTTTAACCGGAAACAACTATTGCTTTTTAGTCTTTCGTGCCAACGTCCAAAGAGTCTGACCATGGATTAGTTTTAAAGCTTTCATTACACCCGAGAAACGCCAGGCTATACTGCTAGTGATTAATAAATATAATCCTAATTTAATAAAAAAATATCACGTAATCGGTACAAATTAATACAGTATTTTAAAATCTAAATGTTTATAAATTATTATAATTCAAATTTAAATTATTGTAAAAATTCATAATTCATCGAACATTTTCTTCTTAAGACATCCGTGGCCGTAATCTTTTATATATACAAGCAATTAAAAATTTTTCTAATTATCAGATTTTCCCTTGATTAAATTCTCTCTCCTCTGACATGTCTCTCTTTCTCTCTCCTCTCTGACCTGTCTGTCTCTCTCTCCTCTGACCTGTCTGTCTCTCTCTCCTCTGACCTGTCTGTCTGTCTGTCTCTCCTCTAACCTGTCTGCCTGTCTCTCTCTCCTCTGACCTGTTTGTCTCTCTCTCTCTCTCTCTCTCCTCTGACCTGTCTGTCTGTCTGTCTCTCTCTCCTCTGTAACCTGTCTGTCTGTCTCTCTCTCCTCTCTGACCTGTCTGTCTGTCTGTCTCTCCTCTGACCTGTCTCTCTCTCTCTCTCCTCTCTGACCTGTCTGTCTCTGTCTCTCCTCTCTGACCTGTCTGTCTCTCTCTCTCCTCTCTGACCTGTCTGTCTGTCTCTCTCTCTCATCTGACCTGTCTCTCTCTCTCATCTGACCTGTCCTGTCTCTCTCTCTCTCTCTCTCTCTCTCTCTCTCTGACCTTTCTGTCTGTCTCTCTCTCCTCTCTGACCTGTCTGTCTGTCTGTCTCTCTCTCTCCCTCTCTGACCTGTCTGTCTGAATATTTCGTATAGGGAGATTTTAACCGGTTGTTGCTACGAGGAGTGAGAAATCTAAGTGTCAAACTGCTAGGACTGAAAAGGATTTTCTACCGCAAGGTAGTTTTTTTTTTTACCTTCGCGTAGGTGCCTCGAAGGGATATTTCTCCGGTTGTTCCCACGAGGAACAACAAATCTCAGGTGAAGCTGTCAAGACAAGCTACGTGTCTTCTGCAGCAAGGGTTGTGAGTTGTTTTTCGATCCGTCCTTGAAGGTAGCGACTGCTGAAAAGGAAAAGTAGAAAATGAGGCTGAATAGGGATCGATTGATTTTCTTTTTAATCATCTCACTCCAAGCAAGGCATTCTACTGCCACTGTCGTGCAGGGGTTTACATAGGGGAAAGTGATGAGAAAGAGGGGTTAGTTTGTGGTGATACCGATCGAGCAAAAACGATGGACCGGATGTTTGCACCCTCAAAACCAAAAAGCAAATGACCAAAACTCGACGGTGCGCATCCGGGTTCGCGCAGGTGTTCCAGTTAAAAAAAAATAAAAATTAATTAAATATTAAATTTCCAGTTCGCGAGCCTACGCGAATTTTATTTATCGGTCAATGGGAAGCCCAGAATCAAATACGGATATGAATTCCCAAATGATCTGCTGTGATCCAAAAAGAAGATATAAAAAGCGGATACCGAAAGCATCGCCAGGCAGACCGACTCAAAGAGAAGAGAGTAATTAGTATCTCCCTTGACCGAAGTCAAGCGGCTTACTACGCTCGCCTCCCTTACCTCTTTCCTTCTTCCCTGCCTCAAAAACTAATTACTGACCTAAGGAGTGAATACATCAAAGACATTCCTTACTTACACGCTCCCAAATTCCTAAGCATTAATTCTCTTTCAGCATTTTATTGCCATGAACATTTTAACGTCCGTTGGACCTATACTTCAAGTATTAGTTTAATTGTAAAAACCTTAATTGATATGTGTATATATAAAATGTTAATTTTCAATTCAAATTGCTTTTCTTGATTTATAATCATTTTATGACTTATAGTGGGCTATCTACAACAAGTCCAAATTCCGTCAATCTTCAACAATACACAACTATCCTTCACTAAAACGGAATCTCTACTCCCAACAGAAAAGAATAGATAAGCAACCCACTATAAGTTATAGGAAATGTCAAGAGGAGGGTAATAGACGGATGAGGATACCGAGGATGGGGTGGAGTAGATAAAAAAAGAGCTTGAGAGAATGGATGCGAGTTAGTGAGATAGGAGATGTCTATTGACCTTACATTTAAATTCCTGGAGATTGTAGCTGTCGGCGAAGCAAGTATATGCAAGGGAATTCCACAGGTGGGAAGTGCGTGAAAAGAAGCTGTTAGAGTAGAAATTGCAGTTACATTTTATCGGTTCATGCCTAAGGGGCACCAGTGAGCTAAGTTCATTGGAGCAGAAGCAGTGAAAGTATTTATAGAAGAGGCACAGGGAAGCCACGTCACGCCGGTGAGATAACAACTGCAGCCGAGCTGCCAAGTCGGTATCGATCACATTACAGATTCTCCATTGGATTTTGTCAAGAACTCCGAGGTGAATATCAGATGAGTTCTTGGGCTTCCGGTTCGTCCCTGCTGATGACTTCCGTTGTTGCTACTGCTGAATCGAGCCAAGTAAGTCCCCTTATGTTCCAATAACCAACAAGTGATATAGTAATTATACTTTTTCCAACAACAAAAAAAATCTTAAATTTCTACTAAGATGGTATCAACAAGCTTGTAGAACGACAGGAGACAATTTTTAAAAACAATAGACATTATATAAGAGATCATGGACCTCCACATTTTCCAGCCCCTTGTAGATCTTAATTTTTTCTTTTTGTTATTTCCCCAAAACCTTGCTCTCCCATCCATTTACTTAAGCCCATCAAGTATGTCACGCGCTGTTTTCCCTTGTTCCTCTATCTGTCCCATGCGTATCAGATTCTCTAAGCCCTCCTTTCTCATTACGTGTCTCTTCCTGGCGTTAAGTATTCGACTGATAAATCTTTTTACTTGAGTATATAAAATTCTTTCTGAGATGAGGTATTGTAATTATTTGCATTGTTCAGACTGTTGTCCTCATCTTTATTGTCATATTCCAATCGCCTGAAGAAGATCGGATCGTACAACGGCCGAAACATCGTAAATATACCAACAAAGATGAGTTATTAATGTAAATAATGCAAAATGCCTGGGAAGTGTCCTAACAGAGGACGGAAAGTGCGATACGGAGATCCGACGGTGAACTGCCATGGCCAAGGATGCATTCCAGAAGCTGAGTAGAGTATTAAGACACAGGAAAATTTCGCTAGAAACAAAAAAGAGTACTAGATTGCTATGTGATGTCAATTCTTCAATACGGCATTGAATGTTGGGCAATCTCATTAAAGATGAAGAACAGACTTGAATCAACCGAAATGTGGTTCTACAGAAGGATACATGGACGAAGGACATGAGTAACGATGAGGTTTTGGAGAGATATACAAAGAAAGGAGCGTAAGACAAAGATGTGTCTTTTCACCGGATCTATTCAAATTGTACAGCGAGATTATTCTGAGAACCCTAGACGTTATGCAAGGATTCGCCATCGGAGGCTACAACCTGGACAACGTAAGGTACGCAGATGATACAATGATGATAGCAGACACGGAAAAGAAAATACCAAGACCTACAGAAGGTAGCTGAAAGTAAAAACAAAAAAAAATTACAACTAAACTGCAAGAAAACTGAATGCATGGTCATCAGCAAAAAGAGTAGCCCAAAGTGCCAAATACAGGTGAGGAATACTAAAATCAAGCAGGTACAAAAATTTAAATATCCGGGAAGTGTTCTAACAGAAGACGGAACGTGCGACACAGAGACCTGAAGACGAATTGGCATGGCGAAAGAAGCATTCCAGAAGTTGAGTAAAGTATTAAGAAACAGGACAATTTCGCCAGAAACAAAGAACAGAGTACTAGATTGCTATGTGATGTCAATTCTTCAATATCGCAGTGAATGCTGGATAAACTCATCAAAGATGAAGGAAAAACTTGAAGCAGCTGAAATGTTGTTCTACAGAAGGATGCTGCGGATATCCTGGATCGAGCACATGAGTAACGATGAGGTTTTGAAGAGGATGGAAACGAAACGAAAAACTCATAATTAACATCAGGAAAAGACAGCTAAAGTTCCTGGGACATGTAATGAGGAAGGAAGGCTTGGAGAATCTTATACTCACAGGCTAGATAGAGGGAAAGCGAGACCGGGGGAAGTAGCGCGTAGCACATTTGACGGGCTTGAGCAAGCGAATAACAGAGCAGGTGTTGGGTGGAGCAACAGGGAAAAGGGTGCTAAGAGCCACTAAGGACAAGGAGATGTGAAAGGCCATGATCGCTTAGGTCCTGAAGGAGCACGGCACATAGAAGAAGAATCGGGCGTAAAAATTTTATAATAATCTAATATCCGGTTGTTATTACTGAACGTTGAGTAACAGCACCTCCCTCAGTATCACTGCATAGCCAAACACCATCTAGATTCTAAGAAGCCTCACTTCTTCATCAGATTTGCAATTCAACCAATTTTACCTCGAGTGTTAATCAATTTATGGACTTTTTTTTTTAGTTGACCTCTCCCTATCGTTGACAGCCAGGCACCGTCTGTTTTGATAATAGTTAATCTTTTCTTCTTTTCTTTTTCTTTTTTATCCCAATGTTCCAAATGAGAGTATTGCTCACATTTGAGACGAAAGATGGAGAGTCAATAAGATTTGTTATATTTTTTTTTTAATCATATCACCCCGAGCAAGGCGATAACGCCACTGATGTGCAGGGAGCTACGTAAGAGTGAAAAGATTGAAAAAGAGAAAGCCGGAAACCACATCCTAAACAGGGAACAAGGGATGAGCCTCTTCACCTGTTCAATAGACGTGGGTGGAATGTGAACCGGGCGATAGTTTAGTCTATCTACTCCAATTGAAAAAAAAAAAAAAAAAAGGACTGAAAAGATTGGAAAAGAGAATACGGGAAACCACACCCTAAACAAGGAACAAGGGATGAGCCTCTTCACCTGTTCAATAGACGTGGGTGGAATGTGAACCGGGCGATAGTTTAGTCTATCTACTCCAATTGAAAAAAAAAAAAAAAAGAAAAGAGTAAAAAGACTGGAAAAGAGATAGGCGGAAACCACATCCTAAACAGGGAACAAGGGATGAGCCTCTTCACCTGTTCAATAGATATGGGTGGAATGTGAATCGGGCGATAGTTTAGTCTATCTACTCCAATTGAAAAAAAAAAAAACAAAAGAGTAAAAAGACTGGAAAAGAGATAGGCGGAAACCACATCCTAAACAGGGAACAAGGGGTGAGCCTCTACACCTGTTCAATAGATGTGGGTGGAATGTAAACCGGGCGATAGTTTAGTCTATCTACTCCAATTGAAAAAAAAAAAAAAAAGGAGTGAAAAGATTGGAAAAGAGAATACGGGAAACCACATCCTAAACAGGGAACAAGGGATGAGCCTCTTCACCTGTTCAATAGACGTGGGTGGAGTGTGAACCGGGCGATAGTTTAGTTTAGTCTATCTACTCCAATTGAAAAAATAAAAATAAAAATAAAAAAGAAAAGAGTGCAAAGATTGGAAAAGAGAAAGCCAGAAACCACATCCTAAACAGGGAACAAGGGATGATCCTCTTCACCTGTTCAATAGAAGTGGGTGGAGTGTGAACCGGGCGATAGTTTAGTTTAGTCTATCTACTCCAATTGAAAAAAAATATAAAAAGAAAAATAAAAAAAGAAAAGAGTGACAAGATTGGAAAAGAGAAAACCGGAAACCGCATCCTAGACAGGAAACAAGATCTGCTATTGAGTACACAATTGTAAAAACTACCGAATAGCGACTTGTTGTCACTTGGTCTGCGGCGAAAATCACCAGTTTCTGATGGTTTAAAACTCAGTTAGTATAAATTAAATATATTTCACCATTTAAAAAAATGACTTTTTTGTAAGAAAAATCGTGAATTTTGTTCCTAAAGGAAAAGTAATATCAATAGTTTTTTTTTTTTTGGTAATTGCTTCATTATGTTTTTCTCATATTCTTTAATTCCTTCCTTCCTTTCTCTCTCTCTTTCTCCCCCCTCTCTCTCTTTCCTTTCTTTCTTTCTTTCTTCTTTCTTTCTTTATTCCTTTCTCTCTCTTTCTCCCTTTCTCTCTCTTTCTTTCTTTATTTATCTTTATTCATTTCTCTCTCTTTATTCCTTTCTCTATCTCTTTCTTCCTTTTTCTATTTTTCTTCCTTTCTCTCTCTTTCTCCCTCTCTGTCTTTATTCCTTTCTCTCACTGTTTATTCCTTTCTTTCTCTTTCTTCTTTTTCTCTCTTCATTCCTTTGTCTCTCTTTATTCCTTTCTTTCTCTTTCTTCCTTTCTTTCTCTTTATTCCTTTCTTTCTCTTTCTTCTTTTTCTCTCTTTCTTCCTTTCTCTCTCTTTCTCTCCTTCTCGCTCTCTCTCTCTCTCTCCTTATTCCTTTCTCTCACTCTTTATTCCTTTCTTTCAATTCTTCTTTTTCGCTCTTCATTCCTTCGTCTCTCTTTATTCCTTTCTTTCTCTTTCTTCCTTTCTTGCTCTTTCTTCCTTTCTCTATCTCTTTTTTTTTAATCATTTCACCCCGAGCAAGGCAGAAACGCCACTGATGTGCAGGGGGCTACATAAATGTAAAAAGATTAATTAGAAAAGAGTGAGGAGTACAAACTAGTTAGAAAGGAACAATAGAAAGCAGGTGCGATGACAGATACATAGGTGGAGAGAAAGGGAAGGTTATACAGGGGAGGGGAGAGAGCTAGAGTCCAGTGGTTAGTAGATGAGTATTGACTTTGCATTTAAATTTCTGGAGGTTGTAGCCGTCAGGAAAGCAAGAATACGGGAGCGAGTTCCACAGGCGGGAAGTGCGAGAGAAGAAGCTGCAGGAGTAGAATTGTCGTCTGCATTTGGCTAACCAGACTGTGAATGGGTGGGACCCAGTTGCCAGTCTGGTTGCACGAGTCTGGTTGCACGAGTAAACACCTGTTGAGGAGGCATCAGTGACTTAAGTTCGTCCGAGCAGAAGCCATGAAAGTATTTATAGAACAGACAAAGGGAGGCTACATTTCGACGATGGGGAAGTGGCTGCAGTCGAGCCGCCAGATCAGTACCTCTCACATTACAGACTCTCCTTTGGAGCCTGTCAAGAACACTGAGGAGAACGGCAGGGGCACCTGACCATAAATGGCAGCAGTACTCCATGCACGGACGGATGGTTGACTTGTATATATGCAGGATGGATTCATCCTGGAAAAACATCCTGGATCGACATAGTGACCCAATCTTGTTAGCAGTAGATTTTGCTATGGATTCAATATAGTGGTTCCATTTGAGGTCTGAGGACAGGGTAAGTCCGAGGAGGCGTAGTGTATTACTCTCCGGGAGAATCGCTTGGTCCATGCTTATGGGAGGTAGGAGAGGTTGCCTGTAATGGTTGACAGACAACAGCTTGGTCTTAGATGAATTGAAGTTGACAAGTCACTTCTTGCCCCAGTTCACCACAGAGTGTAGATCCCGTTCAAGGTCAGCAGCGAGATTATGTCTGTCCGCCACGACAGGTTTCTTACTGGTGCGGGAGTATATTGTAGTGTCATCTTCGTAGAT
Source organism: Ascarosepion bandense (assembly GCA_037127315.1). NCBI lineage: Eukaryota > Metazoa > Mollusca > Cephalopoda > Sepiida > Sepiidae > Ascarosepion > Ascarosepion bandense. Next base: position 23,301 of record JBBBDQ010002671.1, on the reverse strand, counting down.
GCCTACTTGGGACTTGATCTCATCTGGGAGGTCGTTGATGAAAATAAGGAAGAGCGTCGGGCCCAGGATAGAGCCCTGTGGGACACCAGCATTCGTGCTGTAAGACGAAGAGGCACGCCCATTCAGAACGACCTTCATTTTGCGGCTATTTAAGAAAGATTGGATTAGGTTAAGCTGGCGACAGGTAATACCATAACCGCGTAGTTTGCATAGGAGGCCAGAGTGCCAAACCCTGTCAAAAGCCTTGGAGATGTCCAGAGCAACCGCGCGTGCCTCGTCAGACTCATCAAGGGCCTGTAGCATGTACTCCGTTACGGTTGTTAGCAGGTCGGCCGTGGACCTGGCAAAGCGGAATCCATATTGCCTGTCGGAGAACAGTTTGTGGGCGGTGAGATGATGAACTATTTCAGCATTGATTATAGCCTCGAATACTTTCCCGAATATCGGTAGAAGACTGATAGGGCGATAGTTGGATGGGTCCGAGGGTTCACCACAATTCTTAAATACAGGAACGACTGAAGAGAACTTCCAGCATGCAGGAAAGCAGGAAGCAGAAAGGCAGTAATTAAACAGTTTAAAGAGGACAGGGGAAAGTTCAGGAGCACACCTCTTAAGGACTATCACCGGGATTCCATCATCTCCACACGCCTTATGGGGGTCGAGTTTTGAAATTACTCGGGATACTACTGTCGGGGTAATATATATATGCAGTTTGGCCTCAGTTCTAATAGGGAAGTCGGGTGGGTGTACTCCGGACGAGTCGAATGTGGAGTTGGATGAGAATCTGTGGGCAAAGCACTCAGCTTTGTCCGCAGATGACGTGAGAACCTCAAATCCATGGATTAAAGGAGGTATTGAGGATTTCCTATTGTTGAGCACTCGTTTACAAATCCTCCAATAGTCCTTGGAGCCGAACTTGCGGTCAGCTATGTGCTGTCGCATTCTCTCAGCAAACAACTGTTTGGCGTCATTTAGGGTTCTCTTGCACTCATTGCGAGCAGATGTGAACAGGCGCCTATTGTGATCAGTTGACTGTCTCCGGAATAGACGGAAATAATGGTTCCTGTGGGCAATGGCGGCTGAGCAGGCCGGAGAGAATCACGGAGAGGAATGAAGTTTTAAGCAATACTTCCTGGTGGGTATGAAGGCATCAATGCCAGCTTTCACCCATGACGAGATGTGAGAGGCCCAGTCATCAACTGATAGGTCGAACTCTTTTCCCCAAGGGACGTCGCAGAGGAAATCGCGAAAGGCTCTCTCTCTTTCTTAATTTTTCTCTTTCTTCCTTTCTTTCTCTTTATTCCTTTCTTTCTCTTTCTTCCTTTCTCTCTCTCTTTCTTCATTTTTTTCTCTTTCTTCCTTTCTTTCTCTTTATTCCTTTCTTTCACTTTCTTCTTTTTCTCTCTTTCTTCCTTTCTCTCTCTTTCTCCCTTTCTCGCTCTCTTTATCTCTTTCTTTCTCTTTCTTCTTTTTCTCTCTTTCTTTTTTAATCCTTTCTCTCTCTTTATTCCTTTCTCTCTCTCTTTCTTTCCTTTCTCTCTCTTTCTTTTTTTCTTTTTTTCTTTCTTTATTCCTTTCTCTCTCTTTCTCCCTTTCTCTCTTTTGGCTTTCCTTTTTTGTTTTTCTTTTCCTTTCTCTTTTTCTTTCTTTCTTTCATTATTTCTCTCTTTCATTTTTCTGTCTATCTTTTCCTCTCTTTCTTTTGTAGAGGCATTGGATATTTTCTTGATAATCTCTAGTTTCTTTTCTTTGCTCATTTTTTATCTTTCTTTTTCTCATTTTTCTCCTTTGCCTCTTTTTTCTCTCATATTCGACACGTTTCTTTTTGTCTTTTTGTCATGATTTTTCTTTTCAACTCTCTCCTTGTGTTTTTTTTCTTAATTTTTTATTCTCTATGCATTTTTATTTCTTTCTTTCGTCTTTTACCTTCTTTCTTTCTTTCTTTCGTTTTTTCCTTCTTTCTTTCGTCTTGTACCTTCTTTCTTCCTTTCTTTCTTTCTTTCTTTCTTTCGTCTTTTACCTTCTTTCTTCCTTTCTTTCTTTCTTTCTTTCTTTCGTTTTTTTACTTTCTTTCGTCTTTTTTCCTTCTTGTTTTCTTTCATTTTACCTTTTTTTTCTTTCGTCTTTTACCTTCTTTTTTTTTCGTCTTTTACTTTCTTTCTTTCTTTACCTTTCTCTCTTTCGTTTTTTCCTTCTTTCTTTCGTCTTGTACCTTCTTTCTTTCTTTTTTATCTTTCTTTCTTTCGTCTTTTACCTTCTTTTTTTCGTCTTTTACCTTCTTTCTTCCTTCCTTTCTTTCTTTCTTTCTTTCTTTCTTTCGTTTTTTTACTTTCTTTCTTTCATCTGTTTTCCTTCTTGTTTTCTTTCTTTTTTACCTTTTTTCTTTCGTCTTTTACCTTCTTTTTTTTTCGTATTTACTTTCTTTCTTTCTTTCTTTCTTTCTTTCTTTACCTTTCTCTCTTTCGTTTTTTACTTTCTTTCTTTCGTCTTTTTTCCTTCTTTCGACTTTTTTCCTTCTTTCTTTCTTTTTTACCTTTCTTTCTTTCGTCTTTTTTCCTTTTTCGTTTTTTCCCTTCATTTTTCGCCTTTTTTGTCTTTCTTTGCTTGCTTTTTTCTTTTTTTCGTCTTTTTCTGTAGTCCTCTTCTTTTCCCATTACTTTGGTCGGCTCACGGGCACATCACGTTCTAACATCGGTTCCCCTACGATAACCGAAGTTAAGCAACTTTGATGGGTGACCGTTTGCGAATACCTGATGGCATAATCTTGGATGTGCGGATGGTGTAATGAAAAATGGCTTGAAATGGTTAATCGGAGAGTCGAGTTCCAATTTCATTTGGGTTTTCATTATATTCATTTATGCGCAAATACCCGTGGGGAAGATAAATCTACCCCACTTCCCTCCAGTTACGGGTTAATTAGTAATATTTGTATCACTAAATCATTATCATCCCCCCTACAAATTCTTACGATATAAAAGTAATTTCTAGCTTTAAATAATCCGCAAAGGGTTGATAAGCTGTATAAAACAAATCAATCAAGGAAATACTGATTAGCCAAGCAGTCTTTTAGATTTATTTATATTTTCTGGAATAGAAATATATAGGAACTACTGTGGTTACAAAGTGAGGGATCACTTAATATATTGATTGAAATATAGAATTGATACCCTATTTTATACGCGCATTATAATTTTTTCTTTGTTCATGAAATTACCTGATTAGGTAACGAATCCACTTCTTCTCTCTAATATGGGTTAATTAGTATCACAAATCCTTAACTCCCCCAAAATTCTTACAATCTGTAAAAATATTTTCTGACCTTAAATAACCTGGAAAGGGTTGATAAGCCGTAAAAAAACATATCAGACGGCTTTTCTTATTATTTTCCTTGTCTCTTTTTTTTATTTTGTTTTTTTTTTCTTATTTTTTCATTCCTTTCTTCTAATTATTATTATTATTGTTAGTAGTAGTAGTAGTAGTAATGGTCGTTATCATTTTTTCTTAATGACCTACTTTGTTCACTCGTTGAGTCAAGATCCTTAAACATGGGGGCTATTTTTGAGGAAGTGATAGATTTATTTGATGGATAGAATCCTCTTACAAATGTGAGTAGATGCCGAGAAGAAATCTTTTCTGTCAATTCACAATGTAAATTTACTTATCACAAATATTAATCCGCCACAAGAAATTATCAATTTTAAAATTGGGCTTGTTTATAGAGGTGACCGCGAATGTAGACATCACACTTAGAAAATAGCGCACCCTAGCCTCCCGCATTTGGGGCGATCGCAAAGGTCAACCCAACCTGAGTACAACCTGGGAGAATTTGGTGTGAAGTTTGATAAATATAAATTCTTTTTATTTTTGGGGTGAATTGAACAGAAAAGATACCCGAGAATTTTTTCCCACTCCTGTCAGAGCGAAGCCAGAGGATGAGAGGAAGAACGGATTTTTTTTTATCACCATTGTTATTATAATTAGTAGTAGTTTTTTTTTTTTTTTTCCGAGTTGCTGAAAGAAACTGACGGTACTCTCTGAGTGAATATTACTGTCCACTCAATAATTGAGTAGTCAAACTCTACAGAGAGAGAGAGAGAGAGAGAGAGAGAGAGAGAGATGGATATTTTAAGTCGGGTACTGCAATGCAGATGAAAAACTGGTTTCTTTTTTGTTCTCACCTTCCATCGACATTAGGCAGCCAGCGATTATCATTTTCCACACTTTTTTTAAGGAAGAAAGAAGAAAAGCTTTCTCTGTCTCTGTCTGTCTGTCTGTCTGTCTGTCTCTCTCTCTCTCTCTCTCACACACACACACACACACACACACACACACACACACACACACACACATATATATATATATATATATATATATATATATAAAAGTACAAAAGACCTGCATTCACATGCACTCATAGAATTTACCTAGGCTCTATTTAACCCCCACCCGTCAATTGTCGTGGTTGATTCTTGATACAATACTCAGGAAGATATACAGATATAGATTTACACTTACAGGTTGTTATATGCATGTGCATGTCTCTTGTGTGCCTTCTTCACGCCCGATGTCTTAGCTCCTCCCATTTCGTTGTTGTCGTCATCGTTGTTGTTGTATATTTTTAAGTTTGAAACAAAAATCATATTTTGGTATATGCTTACCTTTTAAATTAAAACAAAAAAAGCGTAAAACACAAAAGGTCTCTCGCAAGGTCAGCTTGGAAATTGAAAAAAATATTTTCTTGTAAGTAAACCTTTTTTTTTTTTTTTGCACTAGCGTTTAAAAAAAATACGTCTATTTTTTGTAACAAATACAACTTTTTCAGTCATACATGGCTTCATGAAATTTTTCATTCTCTTCTCAGGTTTTTGTAAAATTTTTATTTCCTTTTAATAATTATTATTCTTATTTAAACTTATTTATAAATGGAACTTTGTGTGTGTGTGTGTGTGTGTGTGTGTGTGTGTGTGTGTGTGTGTGTGTGTGTCCGTTACCTATAGACTCCGAAACGGCTGAACCGATTTTCTTGAAAATTTACAGAATTGTACGATAAGCGTCTGCGAGTGTTCTTAGCTAGGTTTTGTGTCGAAGTACACCCGATAAATATCAAAAATCCATAATAAAAGAAAATCGGGTTATAGAAGGAGTGGTCCGATTTTAATCAAATTTGATACGCTCATAGACAAAGACATAAGAAACGATATTCAGAAGTTTCAAGGTTGCAGTTCTTACAATAGTGCAGAAAATCGATAATATATATATATATATATATATATATATATATATATATATAAGGCAAGATGTTTATTTGTTTGTATGTGTGTGTGTGTGTGTGTGTGTGTGTGTGTGTGTGTGTGCGTGTGTGCGTGTCCATTTACCTGTCTGAATGTCCTTTAATCCACAATTTTTATCCGATTCTCACCAAACTTCACACAAATATTCTTTAGGCTGAGTCTGAGCTCCAGGACCATGGTTTAGCTTTAAAGCTTTCATTAAACCCGAGCAACGCCGGGCTATACTGCTAGTTAGTAATAAACGAACTTTTAAGTTTCTTTACAAACCGATTTCGTTTCTTGTGTTTTCCAGTCAGTATTCTTCTGTTTCATTTTGTTTCCGTCCCACTGAGATTATAAATGATTATTAGAATAATGATTTTTTTAAAAAGTAATGTTTGACTTTATCATTGTCTGAAAATATAAATATTCCATGTCTTCCTTGATACACTCATTACCCAACCTTGATACAGACTTTACAGTAAAGAGGGAAAAAATGTTGTGAGTCGATTTTTTCAAAAATAGGCGGCTCTACTCCCTGTCTCGAAAAATATCTTCGGAACCCAGGCTTTTTTAGTTTTAGCTGGGCTCGAACGCCAACCTCCGGCGGGACGTAAAATAATTAATCATCTGAGCTATGAGGTTGGTTCGTTGAATTTAATTTTATCTGGCACAAGGTCATAACTGTTTGAGCACTATTTCAAAGCTGCTTCTTAGCAAATTTAATTAAAGAGACAAATCGGTTCAATCAGCTAAAGTGCCATCACGTAATATACGATTAGGCGATCATGTCTCGAAAGTTACATGACTAAACTGTTTATGAGATTTTCGCGCAGTAGGTTGCCATTACTTTCTGCAGTCGACTGGTTTGCTGACCAAAGCTATAATATCCAATCTATCCTGCTGTTTAACCCATAGAGGGTCAAGCGACGGATAATACCTTTCCCGTTGGGTATTTGCGCACAAGTGAATCTAACGAGCTCGACTGGAATTCGAACTTGGCTATTTGGTTTCTCGTTCCGAGCCGATATCCACTGCACCACAGCGCACACACACACAGGTTGAAAGGCAAAAAAATCAAAACTGCGATATTGTGCTTTGGTAATCTTTCTTTTTAATCGTATCACCCCGAGCAAGGCGGTAATGCCACTGATGTGCAGGGGGCTACATAATAGTGAGAAGATTTGAAAAGAGAAAGCCGGAAACCACATCCTAAACAGGGAACAAGGGATGAGCCTCTTTAACCTGTTCAATAGACGTGGGTGGAGTGTGAACCGGGCAATAGATAGATCTATCTACTCCAATTCAAATGGAAGTGGCCTTAAAAATCAGGGTTCGAAATCCTGGTCTGTTCCTTAACTTGAATCTAGAAGATCAGACAGGTCAGAAAATTGTATTTGTTACAATAAAATGGGAACAATATTTTTTTTTTCAGTTTAATATTTTTTGAAGGAGCCTAAAATGTCTTTTTATTTATTTATCTATATATTTATTTATTTATTAGATTTAGTTATCTGATTTTAACTAATCTTTCATAATCACAGAAATTCGAGATTGTTTACATGAACATCGGAATTTAACAAAAAAAAAAAAAAGAAAATGAACAAAATACATATTATCTTATTCATTTCAATTCTCTTATCAAGCAACATGTGTTTTGTTATAATCACAGGCTAAAATGTCAGCTTATCATACTCTGTTCGTATCTTCTAGCCGAATTTAAATTTGGACGATTGCCACAATATACGAGCAAAATCCTCCCCAACATATTGCCTTGTGCCACACACACATACACACACAGACACACACACGCATATACCCCCTAGAAATACTCCCCACACAATGGTAAGGCATTAGTGGCAAAGACGTCTTCATCTCTACATGATGTTATTGTTATTGTTATACCATTATGTTGGAAGCATTTTCCCACGTGGAATATTGGCGCGTCACGATTTTTAACGCTTTTATGAAAAGTTATTATATTTAATCATCAAAGCATAAACTGAAAATTCTAAGATTATATATATATATATATATATATATATATATATATATATATATATATTGTGTGTATTTTGGCAGCATTTTTTCATTAATGCAGGTTTCATTGAATAATATAGACAAGTTTTGTCTATTAATTTTGTGTAGGATCCGTTCATACCGTCTGATATACTTGATGGTGATGTCGTTAAACATTAAACAATTTAAACCTGGTTTGAATACAATCAATTTTGATATTTCCAACAACGTACTCAAATGTCTGTAATCAGACCAGGGACCACAACGCCACTATTTTGTCACTGTCTTCGGCCATCCGCCACGGTAGGGATGGACTTATATTTTCAATTCAATTATCTTTATTGTTAATAGCTTAAATGTTCAATGTTTACTGTGTGTTAATATTTACTCTTTGATAATGGCTTATGTGAGCCGAAAGCTTAGACCCGATAAAAAATTCAACAAATACTGTGATTTTTTGTTGTCTTTTAACGACATCACCATCAAGTATATCAGACGGTATGAACGGATCCTACACAAAATTAATAGACAAAACTTGTCTATATTATTCAATGAAACCTGCATTAATATATATATATATATATATATATATATATATATATATATATATATTAAATCAGATACTTTAATCCAAGTGAAAAAAGCAGGAAGGTAAATTCCAAAAACCCGATCCTAATTAATATTAAAAATTTTATTTTAATGTTAAAAAATGATACAGGAAGAGAGCTCCATGTAATAAAATATTACAGAGCAAATATAAATTAAAAAAAGATTAATTCAATGATGTTGAATGACCATTTCGATGTGAAAATCCCCACGGAGGATAACACATCACCTCAGCAACCGAAAAATCCTTTCTCCAGTTTCTGAAAGGATTTTTCAGTTGCTGAGGTGATGTGTTATCCCCCGTGGGGATTTTCACATCGAAATGGTCATTCAACATCATTGAATTAATCCTTTTTTAATTTATATATATATATATATATATATATGTGTGTGTGTGTGTGTGTGTGTGTGTGTGTGTGTGTGTGTGTGTGTGTGTGTGTGTGCGTCGGTGCTCTTCTTTTTGTTGTGTGTGTCTGGATATGTGTGCCTTTATATATCAGCTATCATATACTTCATATCTGGTCCTGTTACTGCGTGTGTCTGTGTATCCTTATCTGGTGATTCTGTTGTATGAGAGTTTAAGCGTGTGCACATATATATATATAACATAGTACACATGGTATGTAATCCGGGTAAATTCCAAAAGAGACGAACTCGAGAGAACTCAATGTTAAATTCATTTATTTGATTTAACAGAGTAATATTTTATAAAGGATTTTCGATTATTACCTTGGATAATACATATTTCACCGCTTTGATGTTCTTAAGCGGGGAAATATATATATATATATATATATATATATATATATATATATATATATATATATACTGAGCAGTTATAGGCCAGATTTAAATTAACTTAAACCAGTAAACAGTTGTATTAAAATTTGCTCAATACATGTTTGAAGGAAGGTAGTTTCAATACTTAGGTACCTACCCTATATATATATATATATATATATATATATATAGTTACAAAGAATAGGAAATAATATATATATATACGTGTGTGTGTGTGTTTCTCTTTGTTGTGTTTTCTGTTTTACCGATGTGTGTGCGTTTTCCTTTTTATTGCGTCTGTGTGTCGGCATGTGCATCTGGATGCACATGATAGGTGAGTCCGAGTGAATTTTTCTTTTCTCTCTGCAAATGCGTGTGTCTATTTGTGCTTCTGTCAATTCCATTTGTTTCTGAATGTGTTTTACTTTTTTGCGTGTATATTTGTGTGTCTTTCATTTTTTCTACACTGTTCATATATTTAATGTATGCGTGTAGGTGTGTCTTTTCTTTGTGTGGGCAGGTACGTATGCGTGTGTGTGTTTTACTATTTTTATAGGTTTCTGTGTGTTTGTGTCCATGGTTTTTTATGCATGTGTGTCTCTGTTCCGCGTGCATTTTTTTTCTATCTGTGCGTCTATTTATTTGTGTGTGTGGCTTTCGGTTCTATTTCTAGCAACGTGTTTCCGTTCTGTATGTGTGTGCATCTGCCTGTGAGCAGTGCTTGCATTTAAAAAACGTGTGTCTGTCCGTATCTGTATGTACTGATTATAACATTTCATTCATATTGGAGTAGATAAACTAAACTATCGCGCCGTTCACACTCCACCCTCATCTATTGAACAGGTGAAGAGGCTCATCCCTTGTTTCCTGTTTAGGATGCGGTTTCCGGTTTTCTCTTTTCCAATCTCTTCACTTTTATGTAGCCCCCCTGCACATCAGTGGCATTACTGCCTTGCTCGGGGTGATATGATTAAAAAAAAAAAATTGAATTTCATCAATAGATAATATGTGTCTGTGCCTCTTTTAAGTGCCATGTCCCTTCAGGACGCGGGGATCACAAAACCAAACCGCTTTATCTCGCCCTTGAATAATTTTTCTATCCTCTGGCTTCTATACACCGTATCCCTTCAAGACATGAACGATTATGGTCCTCCAAAACTTCCTATTCTTTGTAACTATTACGTTTTCCCTGCCACTCCTCTTGTCATCCATCTAAACAAAATTATTTGGAAAGGTTGATCACATCTCTCCACAACTTCTTATCCTAAATATCATTTGTGCCCTTTTTATTTGTCTCAATCCCTGTTCTGCAATCTATTTACAAAAGATCATTGTGCAGGTTGACCATGACGCTCCACAACTTCCTAATCTTTGCAGCTCTGATGTTTGTCCCCCTTACTCTCCTTCCCACTCCCTGTTCTGTCATTCGTTTGCACAAGTTCGTTGGGTCAATTACGCAAAACTTTCTTCCGTCTCTTGTGAGTGTCAAATTCTACAAGTTTTCTTTTCTCATTACGGACCCTAGAAATTTACACTGTCGCCTTCCGATTTTAAGTAGAAGTGTTTTTTTGTTGTTGTTGTTGTTTTCATTTTCCTTAAAACTTTCCGTAAATCGCATGTTCCTTCCATTGTATTCCCAGCATTCTTCTGTAGAGCTACAACACTGTTGCCTCAAGTCTTTTTTTCCTCTCTGTAAGGAATATATATATATATATATATATATATATATATATATATATATATATATATTGTGTGTATTTTGGCAGCATTTTTTCATTAATGCAGGTTTCATTGAATAATATAGACAAGTTTTGTCTATTAATTTTGTGTAGGATCCGTTCATACCGTCTGATATACTTGATGGTGATGTCGTTAAAAGACAACAAAAAATCACAGTATTTGTTGAATTTTTTATCAGGTCTAAGCTTTCGGCTCACATAAGCCATTATCAAAGAGTAAATAATAACACACAGTAAACATAGAACATTTAAGCTATTAACAATAAAGAGAACTGAATTGAAAATATAAGTCCATCCCTACCGTGGCGGTTCAATTCAATTATCTTTATTGTTAATAGCTTAAATGTTCTATGTTTACTGTGTGTTATTATTTACTCTTTGATAATGGCTTATGTGAGCCGAAAGCTTAGACCTGATAAAAAATTCAACAAATACTGTGATTTTTTGTTGTCTTTTAACGACATCACCATCAAGTATATCAGACGGTATGAACGGATCCTACACAAAATTAATAGACAAAACTTGTCTATATTATTCAATGAAACCTGCATTAATAATATATATATATATATATATAAATATCATCATCATCATCATCATCATCAACTTCGCATTTTGGAAGCTGTTTATCTTAAACTCCACCAGCCGAGCCTGTTCAGGCAGAAAGAGCGATTTATTCGCTCCTTGCAATTACTGGAGGGTTTGTGAGTGTTACATTTTTTTCCTTTTTATCATTCTTATGGGGTTGGGTGTTTACACCCCCCTTACATTTTAATTATTTGATTAAAATTCATTTTTAGACGAGCTCCACCTTTCCCCCCCATTTTTGTAAGTAATCCTTTGGTGTTTTCTTTGTCCTATATTTACCATCTAAAATAAAGCCAACATAATCCTTTGAAGAAGTGTTGGCCGAAAGGTTCCTCAGGTTGGGTTAGTATAATGACGTCTATTCACAGTATATATATTGGGTTAGTATAATGACGTCTATTCACAGTATATATATTGGGTTAGTATAATGACGTCTATTCACAGTATATATATTGGGTTAGTATAATGACGTCTATTCACAGTATATATATTGGGTTAGTATAATGACGTCTATTCACAGTATATATATATATATATATATATATATATATATATATATATATATATTAATGCAGGTTTCATTGAATAATATAGACAAGTTTTGTCTATTAATTTTGTGTAGGATCCGTTCATACCGTCTGATATACTTGATGGTGATGTCGTTAAAAGACAACAAAAAATCACAGTATTTGTTGAATTTTTTATCGGGTCTAAGCTTTCGGCTCACATAAGCCATTATCAAAGAGTAAATATTAACACACAGTAAACATAGAACATTTAAGCTATTAACAATAAAGAGAACTGAATTGAAAATATAAGTCCATCCCTACCGTGGCGGATGGCCGAAGACAGTGACAAAATAGTGGTGTTGTGGTCCCTGGTCTGATTACAGACATTTGAGTACGTTATTGGAAATATCGAAATTGATTGTATTCAAACCAGGTTTAAATTGTTTAATGTAGAGTGCTTCGAGGATTTTTAGTTTCTGCTTATTATTTTCTTGTTTGAGTATGTACGTGTTATCAACGAGCGTTTTTCTCAGAAGTGTGCGTTGATAACCGTATTGTTCTAAATGACGGAATGTATTTGAATTTTTATTTAAGTGCAACGTCAGACGCATATGTCTATTTAGAGAATGTATCTCTAACAACCTCAATAATATCTACATCGGCCACACCACAAATTCGCTCTCACGGATCACCGAAGTTAAGCAACGTTGAACCTGGTCAGTACTTAGATGGGTGACCGCTTGGGAATATCAGGTGCTGTAAGCGTATAGTGACGGATGTGCGTGCTTACGGTCATATCACGTTGAATACACCGGTTCTCGTTCGATCACCGAAGTTAAGCAACGTTGAGCCTGGTCAGTACTTAGATGGGTGACCGCTTGGGAATATCAGGTGCTGTAAGCGTATAGTGACGGCTGTGCGTGCTTACGGTCATATCACGTTGAATACACCGGTTCTCGTTCGATCACCGAAGTTAAGCAACGTCGAGCCTGGTCAGTACTTAGATGGGTGACCGCTTGGGAATATCAGGTGCTGTAAGCGTTTAGTGACGGATGTGCGTTGTGGTGCAGTGGATGTCGGCTCGGAAAGAGAACTCGGTGAGCCGAGTTCGAATTCCAGTTGAATACACTGCATTTCATTTACGTGCTGGTACCCTTGGGAAAGGTATTAATCCATCCCTTCCCTCCAGTTATGGGTTAAATAACAGGGTAGAACTTGGGAATCTGCCCTTAAACAAATCCCAATGAAACTTCCTCCATCGGTGAGGAAGCTGGCTCAACCTGACTAGAGTGAATGGAGGCTTGCACATATAGAAAAATACTTATTCTTAAACCCCGATTAAAATAGATTCCTCTATACGTTTGCCCCTTTTTTCTCTCTTTTTTTACTCACTCGTTTTCTTTCTTTCTTTTTTTTTTTCGCAAATATTATTTATAAAAATGAATTACGCCTCTTTGATTTCATCTTCTTGCATTTTAGTATTTTTAATTTTCAACTTAATTTTTTATCTACATGTAATCTTAGTATATTCAAATTTTTGCTTTTCTTCTTAAAAAGCAGCGACCTAACTTTATAAAATTTAATTCTCATGACCACGAATGAACTTCAATTCAAATTTAATTGTGCGTTACTTTGTTATATACTCAACAAATGAAACACAGTCATACTATCGACGTAGGACAATATGTATATTTATTAATAATGTCATTTCATGTGAAATTTTTATGTATATTTTGTATCCATTATATATTGTAAAAAAAATTATGTTCATTTGGGGTGTTTTTAGGTCC
>JBBBDQ010002671.1:0-7500 GCA_037127315.1 Ascarosepion bandense | reverse complement strand
CTTGCACTGCTTTTCTCTATCTCTGTTTTCTTCTATCCGTCCTGTGAGCATTGAATTCTCCAGGCCGTCTTTCCTCATTACGTGTCTCAGAAACCTCATCTATCTCTTCCTGATGTTAAGTATCAGTTTTCTTCTTGTTTGCATCCTCTCCAACACCTCATCGTTGCTCACGTTCATGGTATCCTCAGTATCTTTCTGTAGAACCACATTTCTGATGCCTCTGGTCTCGCCTTCATTCACTGCCATACAGAAGGATAGATATCGCATCGGTTTTCTCTTTTCCAATCTTTTCACTCTTTTCCTTTTACTTTTTTTTTCAATTGGAGTAGATAGACTAAACTATCGCCCGGTTCACACTCCACCCACATTTATTGAACAGGTGAAGAGGCTCATCCCTTGTTTCCTGTTTAGGATGTGGTTTCCGGCTTTCTCTTTTCCATTCTTTTTACTCTTACGTAGCCCCCTGCGCATCAGTGGCGTTACCGCCTTGCTTGGGGTGATATGATTAAAAAAAAAAAAAGTTCATCACTTTTTCTTTGTTTCCAATGAGAATTTCTTGTCTCTCAGTACTCTGGTTAACTTTTGAAATACGTCCTTAGCCATGCCGTGCTTTTGACCTTACATTTAAAATCCTGTGCGAGAAAAGAAGCTGTTAGAGTAGAATTTGCGTTTACATTTTATCGGTTTCATTGTAAAAGGGTGGGATCTAGTTGCTAATCGAATAGCTCGTGTAAATTCATACCTAGGGGGCACCAGTGATCTAAGTTCATTTGAGCAGAAGCCGTGAAAGTATTTATAGAAGAGGCACTGGGAAGCCACGTCACGCTGGTGAGATAGTGACTGCAGCCGAGCTGCTAAGTCGGCACAGCTGCTATTCACCTCGGGGTTCTTGACAAAATACAACGGAGAACCTGTAATGTCATGGATACCGACTTAGCAGCTGACCAGATGTGACAACAGTATTCAGTACATGGGCGGATGGTAGATTTATATTTGTGAAGGATAGATTCAGACGTGAAAAACTTCCTGGCCCTGCACAGAGAACCGACCTTGTTGATCTGAACAAGAAAATTAAGTTAATAAATATTAATGTTAGTGTAACACCCCAACGGACCCGTCTGAACAATTTCTCCGGCGGCCGTTCTCCACGCTGTGATGTTTGCCGGGAGTTTGTTGAAAATGTCGGAGGCTCAAGCTGTGGGTACAAGATTAAACTATAAGGAACGAACTTCCACAACTTGGATGAGTTGAAAGGATGCTTTATTTCGTTTAGAGTTAGCCTTTTCGGTTGGGGCAGGCGAATGTGACACACAGCTCTAACTCTAATTAATGGAGATCAACAAATCCGAACTGACCGAAACAAGACGAACGGAGTTTCTTACTTCAAGCACACGCCCGGCGGAACTAACTAAACTCCACTCAGTCAACTTAACTAACTTCTATTTATTTAAAATGAATCCGGAAATCCGGAAATCCGGAAATGCTTTAAACCACCGGTTGATAAGCATTTGGAAACTGCAAGTCTGAAATTTCAGTTATCTTTTTTTTTATCTTAATAAAGCTTCCACCGGAAAATTCTTAATGTGTGGTCAAGATACAGTAAAAGACAGCCTTTGAACTGGTCATTCGAAAACTCACCTCCTGAACTTTATCTCCTGAACTTATCTCTTTATCACATTAAATCACTGAGTCAAATATTTACCGGAAGAGTGGTAGGATTTAAAACAGTAATCGGATACACTTGTCTTTTCCACAATTTTCCTCATAAAAGAAAAAGCGTTTATTTATTTATTTTTTCCTCTTCTTTTTCACTTTTGTTAAATATGTTTTTAAACTATTTTCTATTCTTAACCATTTTCTATTTTAATCTATTATAATAAAATACATATATGCCTAGTTATCGTGTCATCTGCATAAATATGTAGTTGGGATTTGACGACGGCGGGGAGATCATTGATGAAAACCAGGAATAGCATGGGTCCAAGGATAGTGCCGTGGGTAATCCGCTCGTCGGTATAAAATGATCTGGGAGTGATCCCGTTCAGCACAACCTCCATTACGCGATTTGCTAGGAACGACTAGATGAAGGCAAATATTCGTCCCGTGATACCGTAACCCTTGGGTTTCCGTAGAAGGACGGCGGCGTACAAATCCCTGTCAAACGCTTTCAAGATATCTAGAGCCAATTTCCGAAATTTGCCATTCGTTTCTAAAGCTTGATAAACAAATTCAGTGACGGCTGTTAACACGCCAGCAGTTAGGGTTAGGGTTAGGGTTAATGAAAAGGAAGTCTTATTGTTTGCCCGAAAGAAGGTCGTGCAAAGTAAGATGCTTAACTAATTTGGTGTTGATTAGAATTTCAAGTCAGTTAAGTGCCGTACGTGATACACGCTTGGGCGATCATGTCTCGAAAGAGACATGACTGGCTGGGCATAAGATTTTCTATCCTCTTTAAACTACAGCTGAAGGTAGAAGATGCGGATTGTATTAATAAGTAGCAATTAGTGGGGGATCAGATTTTTATTGTTTTTAAGTAATAAATTGATCCCCCACTTTTTACCCAGCAGAAGCTTTACTTATATTTTCAACTATTATCTTCATTCATTCACTTAAGTGCCATACGTGATACACGCTTTAGTTGGTCATGTCTCGAAAGATTTTCTATCCTACTTTTTAAACTATAGCTGAAGATAGAAGAGACGGATTGTATTATTAAGTAGTAATTAGTGGGGGTTCAGTTTATTACTTCATAACAATAGAAATACGATCTCCCACTTTATGCCCAGTAGAAGCCTTAATCATGTCTTCAACTATTATATTCAGTGAGTCAGTTAAGTGCCGTACGTGATACACACTTTGGGTGATCATGTCTCGAAAAAGAAACTAGTAATTAGTGGGGTATCTAGTTATTACTTAAAAACAATAGAAAACTGATCACCCACTTTTTGCTCATTGTAAGCTTTGTAATTTTTTCCAATTATTATATTCAGTCAGTCAATTAAGTGCCATACGTGATACACAGTTGGGCGATCATATCTCGAAAGAGACATGACTGGCTGGGCAGAAGATTATCCCGCACTAGGCTGCCAATACTTTCTGCGGTAGACTGGTTGCCAACCAAGGCTATAGAACCCAAACTGTCTTGTTATTTGACTCATAGCTAGAGGGAGAAGAGATGTATTATGTTATTAACTAATTAGTGGGGGTTCCGTTTATTACTTCATAACAATAGAAAACCGATCCCCACTTTATACCCAGTAGAAGCCTTAATAATGTCTCCAACTATTATATTCAGTGAGTCAATTAAGTGCCATACATGATACACAGCTGGGCGATCATATCTAGAAAGAGACATGACTGGCTGGGCAGAAGATTTTCACGCAGTAGGTTGCCATTATTTTCTCCGGTAAACTGGTTGCCAACCAATCTGTCCTGCTGTTTAACCCATATCTGGCGGGAGAAGAGACGATTTATTTATTTCTTAAAGGTATTTGCGCATAAATGAATGCAACGAATTTCACAAGAATTCGAACTCGGCTCGCCGATTTTTCGTTCCGAGGCGATATCAACTGCACCACAACGCACATCTTGAATTCTTCTTCTTCTATGTGCCCTGTCTCTTCAGGACGTAGGCGATCATGGTTCTCCACGTCTCCCTATCCCTTATGGCTCTTAGTATGTTTGCTCCTGTTACTCCTGGCAACCCCCGTTCCGTCATCCACCTGATCAGGCCCTGCAAATATGTTATCCGCTGCCTTCCTCTGTCTCTCTTTCCTTCTATCTGGCCAGTCAGTATCAGGTTCTCCAGGCTCTCCTTCCTCATTGCGTGTCCCAGGAACTTCAGTTGTCTCTTCCTGATGCTCAGTATTAATTTCCTTTTTGTTGCCATTCTTTCCAACACCTCATCGTTGCTTGCATGCTCAGTCCATGATATCCGCAGTATCCTTCTGTAGAACCATATTTCCGCTGCTTCCAGTTTTTTCTTCATTTTCGATGATATTGTCCAGCATTCACTGCCGTATTGAAGAACTGACATCACATAGCAATCCAGCACTCTTTTCTTTGTTTCTAGTGAAATTTTCCTGTGTGTTAGTACTTTACTCAGCTTTTGGAATGCGTCCTTTGCCATGCCAATTCGCCTTCGGATCTCTGTGTCGCACTTTCCATCTCCTGTTAGAACGCTTCCTAGGTATTTAAATTTTTGTACTTGCTTGATTCTGGTATCCCTTACCTGTATTTGGCATTTTGGGTTGCACCTTTTGCTGATGACCATGCATTCAGTTTTCTTAAAGTTTATTTGTAGTCCTTTTTTGTCACTCTCCACCGCTACCTTCTATCTTAATGGCTTCTCCGTATTCGAAATGTTAGGAAATTGATACAGTATAACCCTGATATAAGAGAGATTTTCTCTGGTCCCAAATTAGAGCCTGTGGTAATTTACCCCCAGAAATCTTTTTTATTTAAGTGATACAGTATAACCCGGATATAAGAGATACTCGAATATAAGATAAACCCGAATATAAGATAAATTTTCTCTGGTCCCAAATTAGAGCTTGTGGTAATGTATATCAATTATAACAAACCCGTATATAAGAAAGATGTTCTCTAGTCCCAAAATAAGAGCATGTGGTAATGTCTATAAAATAGACAAAACCCGAATATAAGAGACAACCTGATATAAGATAGATTTTCTCTGGACCCAAATTAGAGCCTGTGGTAATGTATGTAAAATAGATAAAACCTGGATATAAGATAAACCCAGATATAAGAGAACATGTATCCGGTTCCGGCAACTCTCTTATATCAGGATTACACTGTACTATGTGGAGCATGCTCCCGCGTGAGCGCTTACCGGAACACTACAATATTAATCTCTCAAAGTCAAGGCTCAATCGTTATCTATCTTTCGTATCCTCATAATTTCCACTTCCGCATTTTTTTCATTCATATATCGCCCAGTTCACACTCCACCCACGTCTATTGAACAGGTGTAGAGGCTCATCCCTTGTTCCCTGTTTAGGATGTGGTTTCCGGCTTTCTCTTTCCCAATCTTCTCACTTTGGTTTCTTTTTTTTTTTTCTCAATTGGAGTAGGTAGATCTATCTATCGCCCGGTTCACACTCCACCCACGTCTATTGAACAGGTGTAGAGGCTCATCCCTTGTTCCCTGTTTAGGATGTGGTTTCCGGCTTTCTCTTTCCCAATCTTCTCACTTTGGTTTCTTTTTTTTTTTTTCTCAATTGGAGTAGGTAGATCTATCTATCGCCCGGTTCACACTCCACCCACGTCTATTGAACAGGTGAAGAGGCTCATCCCTTGTTCCCTGTTTAGGATGTGGTTTCCGGCTTTCTCTTTCCCAATCTTCTCACTTTGGTTTCTTTTTTTTTTTTTCTCAATTGGAGTAGGTAGATCTATCTATCGCCCGGTTCACACTCCACCCACGTCTATTGAACAGGTGTAGAGGCTCATCCCTTGTTCCCTGTAGGAGGTCTTGTAGTTTCCCTTCCGTGTCTGGAATTGATTGCAGACACATCTTGAATACTTTGCCGAAAAGAGTTAAGAGACGAATGGGGTGATTATCTGAGGGTTCAGACGATTCACAAAGGAGCACTTCCAGTAAGATATTGTCGCCTTGCTTGGGGTGAAAAGATTAAAAACACAGTAATTGTGAGTTCCATCTTTGAGCCGGCTAGTACAGGCATAGTCAGTCAATCAGACAGTCAGTCAAGTGCTATACGTGATACACGCTTTGGGCGATCATGTCTCTTTCGAGACATGACTGCAGTAGGTTGCTATTGCTTTCTGTGGTAAACTGGTTGCCAGCCAAGGCAAGAGAATACAATCGGTTCTGTTATTTGACTCGTAGCTAGAAGGAGAAGAGATGTAATAAATTACTAAGTAGTAATTATGGGGGTTCAGTTTATTACTTCATAACAATAGAAAACAGATCCCCCATTTTATGCCCAGTAGCAACCTTAATCATGTTTACAACTATTATATTCAGTCAGTCAGTTAAGTGCTATACGTGATACACGCTTTGGGCGATCATGTCTTGAAAGAGACATGACTCACTGGGCAGAAAATTATCCCGCAGTAGGTTGCCATTGCTTTCTGCAGTAGACAGGTTGCTAGCAAAGGCTATAGAACACAATCTGTCCTGTTATTTAACCCATAACTGGAGGAAAGAGACGGATTAATACCTTTCCCAAGGGTATTTGTGCGTAAGTGAATGCAAGGAATTTAACTGAAATTCGAAATCGACACCCCGATTTGTCGTTTCGAGTAGATATCCACTGCACCGCAACGCACATACTAAAAGAAATACCAGCCTTTTTCGCTGTATCACAGTGTGGATAGATACATCTACTTGCTTCTAGCTGGGATCGAAACTCAATTGCACTCTATTTGTGCTAAGTATAACTGATCAGTCCTAGAAAAAAAGCAAAAACATTTGAGCAACGTCAAGTCTATTCAGTACGTAGAGGAATGGCTTATTAGTAATAACAGGGCCTGTAAGGTTTGATGTGCAGTTGTGCAGTAGCTAACGACTCTGAACTCAAATTCGAAGAACTTTTGTGAGATCCCTAGGCATTTCCAAAATATATAAAAGGATCTTTACGAAATTGTCTGAACATTAACTGTACCGACAAACACCTGCTAGTCTGCATGTAAATAATAATCCCTCTTCCACGGATGGGAGGTATAGCCACTTCTGGTTGAGGTAGGAAAAAAGATTCAGCTGTTTGTGAAATGGTTTGGCCGCATCACACGTCATGTAAACCTATGCAAGACACTGTTGAAGACAGAAAATGTGGCGGGGAGGCCGAAAGTCTCGTGGGTCGACAAGAATCTCTTCTCGCCACTAATAAGTGTCGGAAGATGGAATGGTTTGGCCGCATCACACGTCATGTAAACCTATGCAAGACACTGTTGAAGACGGAAAATGTGGCAGGGAGGCCGAAAGTCTCGTGGGTCGACACGAATCTCTTCTCGCCAGTAATAAGTGTCGGAAGATGGAATGGTTTGGCCGCACGTTACACGTCTGTAAACCTCTGCATGACACTGTTGAAGACGGAAAATGTGGCGGGGAGGCCAGAAAGTCTCGTGGGTCGACACGAATCTCTTCTCACCACTAATAAGAGTCGGAAGATGGAATGGTTTGGCCGCAGCACACGTCATGTAAACCTGTGCAAGACACTGTTGAAGACGGAAAATGTGGCGGGGAGGCCGAAAGTCTCGTGGGTCGACAAGAATCTCTTCTCGCCACTAATAAGTGTCGGAAGATGGAATGGTTTGGCCGCATCACACGTCATGTAAACCTCTGCAAGACACTGTTGAAGACGGAAAATGTGGCGGGAAGGCCGAAAGTCTCGTGAGTCGACAAGAATCTCTTCTCGCCACTAATAAGTGTCGGAAGATGGAATGGTTTGGCCGCATCACACATCATGTAAACCTCCGCAAGACACTGTTGAAGACGGAAAATGTGGCGGGAGGCCGAAA
>JBBBDQ010002670.1:10000-13179 GCA_037127315.1 Ascarosepion bandense | reverse complement strand
TCTATCTATCTCAATCTCTTCATTATGTATCTATCTATCTATCTATCTATCTAAATCTCTTCATTATCTATCTATCTATCTATCTATCTAAATCTCTTCATTATCTATCTATCTATCTATCTATCTATCTATCTAAATCTCTTCATTATCTATCTATCTAAATCTCTTCATTATCTATCTATCTATATATCTAAATCTCTTCATTATCTATCTATCTATCTATCTATCTATCTATCTATCTATCTATCTATCTCTCATTATCTATCTATCTATATATCTATCTATCTATCTATCTATCTATCTAAAACTCTTCATTATCTATATATCTATCTCAATCTCTTCATTATCTATCTATCTCAATCTCTTCATTATCTATCTATCTATCTATCTCAATCTCTTCATTATCTATCAATCTATCTATCTATCTATCTATCTATCTATCTATCTATCGTTCTATCTATCTATCTATCTATCTATCTATCTATCTCAAACTCTTCATCATCTATCTATCTATCGTTCTATCTATCTATCAATCTCTATCTTTTCATCATCTATCTATCTATCTATCGTTCTATCTATCTATCTATCTATCTATCTCAATCTCTTCATCATCTATCTATCTATCTATCTATCTATCTATCAATCTCAATCTCATCATCATCTATCTATCTATCTAACTATCTATCTATCTATCTACCTATCTATTTATCTATCTCAATCTCTTCTTCATCTATCTATCTATCTATCTATCTATCTATCTATCTCAATCTCTTCATCATCTATCTATCTATTTATTTATCTATCTATCTATCTCAATCTCTTCATCATCTATCTATCTATCTATTTATCTATCTATCTATCTCAATCTCTTCATCATCTATCTATCTATCCATTTATCTATCTCTATATCTCAATCTCTTCATTATGTATCTATCTATCTATCTATCTATCTCAATCTCTTCATTATCTATCTATCGATCTATCTATCTCAATCTCTTCATTATCTATCTATCGATCTATCTATCTCAATCTCTTCATTATCTATCTATCGATATATCTATCTCAATCTCTTCATTATCTATCTATCTATCTATCTCAATCTCTTCATTATCTATCTATCTATCTATCTCAATCTCTTCATTATCTATCTCTCTATCTATGTATGTATCTATCTATATATCTCTCTATCTATGTATCTATCTCAATCTCTTCATTATCTATCTATCTATCTATCTATCTATCTATCTATCTAAATCTCTTCATTATCTATCTATCTGTCTAAATCTCTTCATTATCTATCTATCTATCTATCTATCTATCTAAATCTCTTCATTATCTATCTATCTATCTATGTCAATCTCTTAATATCTATCTATCTATCTATCTATGTCAATCTCTTCATATCTATCTATCTATCTATGTCAATCTCTTCATATCTATTTATCTATTTATCTATCTATCTATCTATGTATCTATCTATCTATCTATCTATCTATATCTCTTCATTATGTATCTATCTATATATCTCTATCTCTTCTTTATCTATCTATCTATCTATCTATCTATCTATCTAATTCTATCTATCTATCTATCTATCTATCTATCTATCTATCTATCTATCTATCTATCTATCTATCTATCTAATCTAACTTAATTATCTATCTATCTATCTATCTCAATCTCTTCATTATCTATCTATCTATCTATCTATCTATCTCAATCTCTTCATTATCTATCTATCTATCTATCTCAATCTCTTCATTATCTAGCTATCTATCTATCTATCTCAATCTCTTAATTATCTATCTATCTATCTCAATCTCTTCATTATCAATCTATCTATCTATCTCAATCTCTTCATTATCTATCTATCTATCTATCTTAATCTCTTCATTATCTATCTATCTATCTATCTTAATCTCTTTCATTATCTATCTATCTATCTATCTATCTATCTATCTATCTATCTCAATCTCTTCATTATCTATCTATCTATCTATCTATCTATCTATATATCTATCTCAATCTCTTCATTATCTAACTATCTATCTATCTATCTATCTATCTCAATCTCTTCATTATCTAGCTATCTATCTATCTATCAATCTCAATCTCTTCATTATCTATCTATCTATCTCAATCTCTTCATTATCTATCTATCTATCTATCTATCTCAATCTCTTCATTATATATTTATCTATCTATCTCAATCTCTTCATTATATATCTATCTATCTCAATCTTTTCATTATCTATCTATCTATCCACCTATCTCAATCTCTTCATTATCTATCTATCTATCTATCTATCTATCTCTCTATCTATCTAAATCTCTTCATTATCTATCTATCTATCTATCTATCTAAATCTCTTCATTATCTACCTATCTATCTAACTATATATCTATCTATCTATCTATCTATTTATCTATCTCAATCTCTTCATCATCTATCTATCTACCTATCTCAATCTCTTCATCATCTATCTATCTATCTATCTATCTATCTCAATCTCTTCATCATCTATCTATCTATTTATTTATCTATCTATCTATCTCAATCTCTTCATCATCTATCTATCTATCTATTTATCTATCTATCTATCTCAATCTCTTCATCATCTATCTATCTATCCATTTATCTATCTCTATATCTCAAACTCTTCATTATGTATCTATCTATCTATCTATCTATCTATCTCAATCTCTTCATTATCTATCTATCGATCTATCTATCTCAATCTCTTCATTATCTATCTATCGATCTATCTGTCTCAATCTCTTCATTATCTATCTACCGATATATCTATCTCAATCTCTTCATTATCTATCTATCTATCTATCTCAATCTCTTCATTATCTATCTATCTATCTATCTCAATCTCTTCATTATCTATCTATCTATCTATCTCAATCTCTTCATTATCTATCTATCTATCTATGTATGTATCTATCTATATATCTCTCTATCTATCTATCTATCTCAATCTCTTCATTATCTATCTATCTATCTATCTATCTCAATCTCTTCATTATCTATCTATCTATCTATCTAAATCTCTTCATTATCTATCTATCTATCTAAATCTCTTCATTATCTATCTATCTATCTAAATCTCTTCATTATCTATCTATCTCTTAATATCTATCTATGTATCTATCTATGTCAATCTCTTCATATC
>JBBBDQ010002667.1:0-37942 GCA_037127315.1 Ascarosepion bandense | reverse complement strand
TGGTTTATGCGCCCAATAAGCAAGGTGAGCGTGTCTCTTTCTTTCGGCTGTTGGAGCCCTTTATGGTGCATTCAACACGGCTAATCTTAGTTGGGGACTGGAATGCCATCCTAACCCCCAAATGGGATAGAGGGAGGGGCGCTAGCGGGAGGAATGATGATCGTAGCCTGGTTGATCTGATCGACGAATTTGGTCTCGTCGATAGATACCGGGTCGATCATCCGGATGGGAGTATGTGGACGTGGGCGCTTAATTGGCCTTCTACCCGGGTATCTGCGTACCTGGATAGGATGTTAGTGAGAGTGGCCGACATAGACTTCTTAGAATGTCCAACGTTCCACTGGCTAGGCTACACGGACCACAAACTCGTTTGTGCCCGTGTGGTGTTAGACTTTAGGCCTAGGTTGGCTGGTTATTGGAAGTTCAATCAGTCCTTACTGGACAGGCGGGACTTTCGTGACCAGCTGACAAAACTAGTTCAGCGGGCGTTAATTGGGCGAGTCATTGGGAATAAGTGGTGGGTTAACCTTAAGGACTCCATTAGGTCTTTCGCCACCAAATATAGCCAGCGGCTCAAACTAGATAAGGCTGCGGAGGCAAAGACACTTAGTGCTAATTTCGCCCGGGCGGAGGCTGGTGGGGATCCCCTAGAGATAGCCTTAGCCAGGGAGGCCCTGAGGCGCACGACTAGCGAGCGCTATATGGGTCAGGTAATTAGAGCTAAGTTAAGCAAGATGTCTTCCGAAGCTGTGAACATGGGCGCAGAACTGCGCAAGGAAGAAATTCGTCGGGCCGGCGATCGGTACATTCGAGAAGTGCGCGACCCGGAGGGGCATCTCCTTCGGTCCACCGACGACATGTGCGAGGCGTTCCGGCAGCATTTCGAACACCGGTTTACCAAGGAGCCTGGTCTCCGTGACGAGGAGTTTCGCAGCTATTTGGCTGACTTTCCCCGGCTTTTGCCGGCTGAAGCGGCTAGCTGCGAAGGGGAGATTACGGAGGACGAAGTCTACGCGGCTTTGAAGAAGACCGGCAGTGGCAAGTCGCCAGGTTTGGATGGTTTGCCCTATGAATTGTACTTGAGGATGTCGCACCTTTTTGTCCCGCTCTTGACTGTCGTGTTCAACCACTGGTTTCGGCAGGGGTCCATCCCCGGTCGGATCACCAGGGGCGTGATCACGCTGTTGGGAAAAGGCAAGAAGGTTGGGCGGGGATTAGATGATTACAGGCCCATAACTCTGCTAAACACAGAGTTAAAGATTTTGGCCAAGATCCTGACGAATCGCTTGCAGCTAGTTGCCGAGTCTCTGTTGGAACCGGATCAGACTTGTTCTGTGAAGGGACGAACAATTCAGAGCAACCTGCACTTGATCCGCACGATCGTAGAGGGTGTAGAAGACGACGAAGAGGCCGCGCTGATCAATTTGGATCAGTCCAAGGCATTTGATAGGATTGACCATGGCTACCTGGCTGCTGTCCTGCAGGCCGCCGGATTCAAACCCGACTTCAGCCGCTGGATTAGCCTTCTGTATCGCTCCCCCAAGGCTGTGGTACAGGTGAACGGGAAGCTGTCGAGCGCTTTCGCGCTGTCTAGGTCGGTCCGACAGGGTTGTCCACTGTCGCCTCTCCTTTACGTCCTGGCGTTGGAGCCTCTCCTTCGCCGGCTAAGGGACGAGACGTGCAGTCCGGTCCTGCGTGGAATTGCTGTCCCTGGTGGAGCTCGAGCCAGGGTTTCCGCGTACGCCGATGACGTAACGACCTTTGTGTCCTCCCGCAGGGACATAAGGGCGGTACAGAAGGCGCTTGAACGGTACGAACAGGTAACAGGGGCCAGAATTAACCGCGACAAGTCGTCCGGCTTGCGGTTAGGTGCCTGGAAGGGTGTTTCCCTCCCGGGGCCCTTCGACTGGACGGACGGGCCGGTCAAGCTCCTCGGAGTTTGGTTCGGTCCGGACTTACAGTTGGAGAAAAACTGGTCTGAAGTACAGGCAAAGGTCGGCGCGTCGGTCGAGATTTGGCGTCGACGGAGTCTCTCCGTGAAGGGTCTGGCGGAGGTGTGTAATACATACCTCTTTCCCAGAATCCTTTACCGGCTGTCTGTACTTCCCCTTTGTGACGATCATGAGAAGGCGCTCGAGCGTTTGCTATTCTCCTGTCTTTGGAGAGGACGCAAACACATGGTCGACAAAGGAGTCTGTTGCCTCCGTCCGTGTCAAGGGGGTCTGGGGATGCCACACTTGAGGAGCCACGTGCTCGCTTCGAGGTTGGCATTCCTCAGGCGCGCGTTGGAGGAAGATCGGTTGCTTGCGGGGGTAGTGAGGGACATGTTCCCTAGCCTCACTATCACTCCCCCGCTCCTGAGGACTAGCAATAGGCCTTGGGGGCGGCCGAAATTCCTGCTCGAATGTCTGACGGCCCTTCGGGCCATTCCATGGTCCAGTGACCTTTCACGGCCTAGGAGAATCTTCTATCGGGGATTAGTGGAGGGCGCCGTGAAGGATGAACTGTGGAGTAAGCTCGGCATGTCGAGAGAGGAGTATCGCTCTCATTGGTCTTGGGCGCCAGGTGCGGATTGGCTCAACAACTCTGAGTTTTCTCTGACCTGGCGATTGGCTCGGAATGGTTTGTCTCTCAACGACAAGCGTTTCGCAATGGGCCTGGCGGATTTGCCAGATTGTGAACGTTGCGTCCTTGGAATTAAGGAGACGTCTGCGCACGCCTTCTTCCATTGTTCGCGCGTTCGCCCGTTGTGGGCGCGTGTCGGCGAGTTGACTGCTCGTATCGCGCCGCGGGAGCTTGTGCTCATTGATCGCGCATACGCTGTGGACAATGTGTCGCCCCCGTACTCTGGAGTGAAGCGGATGGTGTTTCTGTCGCTACTGGCCACGGCTAGAATGGTGATTTGGATGACGCGTCTGGAGGAAGTCTTGCGGGGAGGTCGTCTTTCGGATCAGGATCTAATCCGATATTTTGAGCACCAGCTCAAAATGAAGATTAGAACTGAACGAAAACGGCTGCACCCGACAGAGTTCAGCGAAAGGTGGGTATATGCGGCGAGCCTGGTTCGCGTGACCGGGGCTAGCCTTGATTTTCTCTTTTAGATCTGCTAGTTGCATCGGGGTGGATTCCTTTGGAACCCCGCCCGTGGTTAAGGTAGAAGTTCTTTTTGTGCCTAGTTAATGTGAGTGGATGTGTTTGTCCTGGCCTGTTCCCGGCTCCATTGCTTTTGTTATGATCCAGTTCGAGACTCCCATTGTCCAAGTATTATTTTGTCCCGTTTTCACTCTCGGCTGGGTCAGCCTTATACATTCTCCAGTCCAATTTATTTTTGCCCCCTGCTTCTCCATTCCCCTTAGAAAGAGAGCTGCTTGATTTTGTCTTTTTATGGCAGAATACAGTGGCCTCTTTAATTATGTGGGTGTGTTTGGGTCTTACTAACATTGTGTATATATATTCATTTGAAATTGTCTTTTGTTTTGGGGATTTTTTGTTTCTTCATTCCCCCTTCCCATCATGTCATTTCTTGAATAAAGTTTTAAATTTATTTTTGTAAGATATTGTATATATTGTAAAAACACAAATTTTTATGTACATTTGGGGTGTTTTTTTAGGTCCCCGGTATGATTTTGCGGTATTTTGGTGCTTGATAGGTATGAGTGTTGATGGACAAATTTTTATGGTGAATGAGAAAATTGTAACGTATGTATGGGTCGTGAATCTGATTAGCTAGGTATAAGATAGTTACGGAAGACCAACCCAAGTTTTTGTACCCCCTCCCATTTGTTGGCCTTGTGCCAGAATTTGTAATGTATTGCAAATAAATACGTACCAACCATTTCCTACCCCAGGTCACTACGGATTGGAGGTCCCTTTCAAGTGCGGCAGCGAGGTTCACTTTGTCGTCCAGACCTGGTTTCTGATCGATGCGGGAGTAGATTGTTGTGTCGTCGGCATACATGCCAACTTGGGATCTAATGGTGTCGGGGAGATCATTAATGTAGATCAGAAAGAGCGTGGGACCTAGGATAGAACCTTGAGGGACGCCCGCGTTCGTCTGGTAGTTTTCTTTTCCCCGTTTCATATTTGAATAACTTTACAATAATCAAAAGATAATATAAATAATTTAAAATTCGTAATCTCTCTCTCTCTCTTTCCCTCTCTCTCTCTATATATATATATATTTATAATTTTAAATCCCAGCAGATGAGCAAATAGGTAAATCCAAAAAACCCGATCCTATTAATTTTAATCTCTTTAATATTAAAATTGATCAAGGTGGAGGACTCGGTGTAAATAGTATATTTTATATATAAAATATAACAAGAAATTCAAAATTTAATTCCGTTGGATGGTCATTTCAATGAGGAAATCCTCTCTTCGTCAGCAATGGTGGAAAACCAAACTTTCATTAATTCAAATGTGTTACAAGATTTTTATATCGGTAGAATCCCAAAAACATATCATACATAGGAAGTTAAAATGGGGTGGGATCAACAATGTAAAAAAGTAAGGAAAGTGGAAAGTAGGCAGAGATCTTTGGCTCTGTATTAGAAACCTTTACACCTCGTCGTCTCTAACAATCAAGAGTTCAAAAGTTAAAATTTGGCCATGTCACAGTGAAAGAAATGGTAGGGGAAAATGAAAAAAAAGCAAAAACAATGGGCAAATAGTGGACCGGGTAAATTATCTGAGGAGTAAGCTTTAAAAAAAATTCCCTTAGAAACAAAAGAGAACAATTAACTACGAGTTCAATGTTGAAAGGAATGGTAAAAAAATAAGAAAAAAAAAATTAAAAAGGACTGAAAAGTTACCAAGAGGATTTTTTTGAATAAATAATAACTACAAGAAAGGTTATAGAAAAATCTTGGATAAACAAAATTAAGGATAAATTTTAAATTTTATAGTAAATCTCAAAAAATTCCATTTCTGTTTTTACAAACACACACACACACACATATATATATGTACAAACACACACTTAATCACATAATTACTTAAATGTTA
The DNA here is from genome assembly GCA_037127315.1 of Ascarosepion bandense. NCBI lineage: Eukaryota > Metazoa > Mollusca > Cephalopoda > Sepiida > Sepiidae > Ascarosepion > Ascarosepion bandense. Next base: position 32,938 of record JBBBDQ010002667.1, on the reverse strand, counting down.
TCTTCTAAAAATTATCGAAATTCACTAATTAGATTTAGACTAAAATTTCAAAAAAATAAATTTATGGCGGCATTTGTTTGCAAGGAACCGAAATATTATAGTTGATTCTTTATAATTTGTATAGGGCCCTGCTAAAGTTCTAACGAATTTAACCTTACTTTTGTTAGAAAAAAAATCCTTGAAAACTTACCAAAATATTATTGTTTAAATCAAAAATAAATTGAACAAACGTTATAGTAAATCTTGGATATACAAAATTAAGGATAAATTTTAAATTTTACCGTAGATCTTATAAAATTACATTTCTATTTTTACAAGTACATACATATATAGCGGAGCTATGGTATAACTGGACATTTTTTTCAACTAATCCAGTCATTCCTCTCTAACCGCACAATGAAGGTGGTATTAAACGGACATGCTTGCCAGAACTACCATACAAACGCAGGTGTCCCCCAAGGCTCCATCTTAGGTCCTACACTCTTCCTGATATACATTAATAATCTCCCTGATTCTATAAGAGCCCAAATAGGTTTGTACGCCGATGACACCACAGTTTACTCTCACCTCCTACAAAAATCTGGTGTAGGCGTCAAAGCTAACCTTGCAGCCGAGATTGAAAAAGACCTCCAGTCCATATTGGACTGGGGTAAGAAATGGCTAGTAAATTTTAATGCTTCTAAAACGAAGCTACTCTCAATTCACCATCATCGACAATCTCACCTACCTCCCATTAGCATGGACCAGGCTTGCCTCCCAGAGAGTAAAACGCTACGCCTCCTTGGTCTCACACGTTCAGCGGACCTCAAATGGAATGACTATATCGAATCCATTACTAAATCCGCTGCTATGAAAGTCGGTTCTCTGTGTAGGGCCCGGAAGTTTTTTCAGTCTAAATGTATCCTGCACATATATAAATCTACCATCCGCCCGTGCATTGAATACTGCTGCCATATCTGGTCGGGTGCCCCTGCTATTCTCCTCGGGCTTCTCGATAATGTTCAGAGGAGGGTCTGTAATGTGATAGATACCGACTTGGCAGACCGCCTGCAGTCTCTCTCCCACCGGCGCGACGTAGCTTCCCTGTGTCTCTTCTATAAATACTTTCACGGCTTCTGCTCCGATGAACTTAGATCACTGGTGCCCCCTAAATACAAATTTGAACGAGATACTAGATTAGCAACTAGATCCCACCCTTTTACAGTGAAACCGATAAAATGCAACCGTAACTTCTACTCCAACAGTTTCTTTCCTCGCACTTCCCGACTGTGGAATTCTCTTCCACACGATTGCTTCCCCGACGGCTACAATCTCCAGGAGTTTAAATGTAAGGTCAATAGACACCTCCTAAACACTAATCTGCTCCCATTCTTACTCATCTGTCACCTTCCTCCTGGCATTCCCTATGTCTAACCACTCCTTCTCTTTACCTTCCCCTATGTAGTCCCATGCGCAATAGTGGCAGTGGAATGCCTTGCTTGGGGTGAGATGATTAAAAAAAAAATAATAATATTGTATTTTTTTTTCGATATAGAATTTTTTCCATCCATACCTACCCTATACTTGGATATATATATATATGTGTGTGTGTGTGTGTGTGTGTGTGTGTGTAACGCTCTCGATTTGGTTATAGGATTGAACTCTCTTCACTAAAAGCATATTTACATTCTTTAAAACATTACACATGAAGAGCCATGCTTGCCAAATTTTGTTTCAAGAATTTACTGATACAGAAAAATGTTTGGAAGGAATATCAAGTGTTCGTTCTGTTGTTCAATGAATGGCTACATTAAAAGCCAGTTCTACTTTCTTGCAATTAAAATAAATTACATTTGATTATATTTTCGGACATTGCTGTAACGTTTTAAAAAAAGCATATGCATAATTACCCGCTCATTTAAAATAATTCCTCGCCTAAAATTTGTTCCTTGGTAAAATTGATCCTCGGAAATTCCATTCGTCAACTGAGAGAAAAATACCAGAAGAAGAGAAAATTAGTTCTAGTAAGATTAAATGCGAATCTTTACATATATATATTTTATAAAATTGTTGTTGTCAGATAAAGTCATGCATCGACAGGTTTTTAATAAATGCTATCATTGTGGTATTGTTACTAGCAAAATTTATGTGATGTTCGGCAGTATAAGTTTATAATATATTCATCTTAATCAGCACATTTTTCAGAATATAGTTGAAATAATAAATAAGCTATGAGTTTTTTTTATTGTCTCCAATTAATCTAATAAATTCATTTTCATATAAATAAATATAATAATTGAGTAACAGTTTTTAGCTATAGCTTGTCTTATTGTCTACATAAATAAGAATGCCATATCTTTAAGGATGTCGAATTCGTCCATAAAAGTAACAAAAACAAAAAAATAAAAATAACTTGTGTGTGAACATCTATATATTCACCCTCACACTGTGATGAAATAAATATTTTAAGGTATGCTACATTCATAGAATTTAACAACGTATGAACTCTTTTAAAAACGAAACATATTTCAGATTGTAGATGTTGCTCACAGTCTCCAATTTCCCCAATCTGTTCTCCGGCAAAGTTCTGATCGGACTCAAAACTGCTTAACTTTGTTGATCGAACTAAAACCGGTATTTTCAAAGTGTAAGATATGTATTTATTGGATAAAAGCTCTCCTAGTAATATTGGGTACAATGTAAATATAAAGTGGAAAAGGATGAACACTCCATGCCGAAAGTCTATTCCGTGACATAATTGCACTGCTTTTACACAGACGACACACACACACACATACACACACACACACACGTGTGCAAGTGCGTGCATGCAGGGTCAGTTAGATGAATTGTCAAAAGTACGCAAAAATTAAAATAACACAGACGACACATTTGAACATATACCTTCACCAAAATTACAGAAAAATATTGTTAAACACTAAAAAGTAAATTTCTTCAATGAAATTTCTATGACTTGAACCATGGCCTCCAGACGATTTCAGAATCTACTGCGTCTCCTTGTTTAAGTTGGTGAAAGCTGCCATAATCTTTACCGCCAGTTCATTTTTGGTTTTACAAGATGTCCTGTTGATCTCTAGCCTTCAGTCAAGCGGGTTACAATCTGGAGAGTTAGGTGGCCAAATGTTGGTGTTAATGCGGTTCAAGAAATTGTCTGACAGCCACGACTGGGTCTTCCTGCTTGTGTGACATGCAGTCAGACACAAGATTTTCCAGCAGTCGGCCCCTTTACCCAGAGCAGCACTATCACCTCAAAGCACTTGATGTAGAAATCTGAGTTGAGTTTGATGTTCTGTGGGAAGACAAATGGAGGCAAAACATGGCCAACTATAAAGATTATTCCAAGCACCATGATGTTGACTGTGTCTTACTTTATATCGTAAACTGTCTTCAGATTAACACCGAAACACTCGTAAATGTTTTGACTGGAGCTTCCAGGGCGAATGCCAAGCAGTACAGCATGCCGTTTTCAAATTTTAGGCGAAAAGAATTTCGTCATACAGCTCATTCTTTTAGACGGTGCCCAACTGTCTCCTACTATACTGTGCAGAAGAATAAATAAAAAACAAATAACGTGCATGCGCAAAAATAAAAATATGAGATGGTGACAAATGGCCTATCACACCCTGTATTTACAAAGAAGAAATAAATACAGACGGAAGAAGAGATTCCTGTCTTCAAAGCATTATTCCTATCATAATAAATACCTTTATATATATATATATATATATATATATATATATATATATACATACACTCCCGATCAAAAATTTAAGACCACTTAAAAATCTTTAAAAAGAAATATTTTTTTTTTACAGATTGATTTTAAACTCCTCCCACTTAAGGTTATCAACACTACAATCTAAAAAGTTATGGAAAGAAAAAGCTACATTCCAAACATTTTATTTAGAAATTTACATTTTTATAAAATGAGGCGATTTACACATGATCAAAATTATAAGACCAGAGACAAAAATTCTACGAAATTGTACAAAAAGTGTATGAAAATATTTAACAACCAAACTTAATAATGAAGTCTACCTCCACTGCTTTTGATGACCTCAAAAATTCTGTCGAGCATGCTAGGAATAAGCGTTTCCATTAAGGTGCGGGAATGTTGCTCCAGCTTCTGAAGATGGCTTTACAAAGTTCATTTTTTGTTGAATATTGTTTGGCATTTCAATAAACATCTCTTGTCATCCATCCCCAAACATTTTCAATTGGGTTCAAGTCCGGTGAGCATGCAGGATGTCCCAAGAGATGGACCCCATTTTCTTGTAGAAAGGTCAAGGTCCGTCTTGCAGCATGGATTGCAGCATTATCCTGTTGGAATAACCATCCATCCGTCATCAAAGGATACTTTTTGTAGCATGTTAACACAGCCCGCCGCTCTCTGACGACCCTGCATCACCTGGAGCTCCATCGTCCCTCTGTAAGAAATGGCACTCCCCATACCGTTAGGGACCCTCCACCACTATGACGTGCGGAGAAAATTTCAGGAGGCATGTTTTTGCTATACCAATATCGTTGGAAGCCATCAGGACCATCGAGATTGAATTTTTCTCATCAGAAAACAGGACTTTCTTCCACTTCTCAACGTCCCATGTTTGGTATTCACGACCAAACTTTAAGCGGTCCAACTTGTGAGGTGGAAGCAGCCGAGGAATTTGTTATTTACCATGCCTTTTAGTCTTAAGTGTCGTCAGAAGGTTACGGAACTGCAATCAGCATCTGTGACTGCCTTAATTTGACTATAAGAAAGTCGCCCGTCTTTCATAACAACCCGTTTTATTCACCTACTCAATGCAGGAGAAATTTTTTGGGGCCTACCAGAGGATTCTTTAGAAAGTTGCAAATCACATTTTTACTGTGATTTCCCTTAGCTGCGATCGCCCGCTGTGACAAATCTTGCTTATGGAATTCTAGAATTCGAGAACGCTCGACTTCAGTAAGTTTGCTTGCTTTAGGCATGGTAACACCTTTACGCAGTGATTGCTAATCTCTAACTGAACTAAAAACATTGGAATTGCCATAGATCTAACAATTTATAACCTGGTCTTATAATAGTGATAATGTGTAAATCGCCTCATTTTATAAAAATGTAAATTTCTAAATAAAATGTTTGGAATGTAGCTTTTTGTTTTGTTTTTTTTTAAAGATTTTTAAGTGGTCTTAAATTTTTGATCAGGAGTTTATATATATATATATATATATATATATATATATATATATATATATATATAGTTAATCTAAAATGGTTTATGAACAAACAGTAAATTGAAAAATTACTATAGTGTAATTACTAAGAAAATTACTATGCTCTAATTAATAAGAACAAAAAATATAAAATTTCACATAAATGTTTCATGTCATCCTCTCTATTATAATAAAGGCTATTGATATATATATATATACTGTCACACGCATGGCGAGACAAAGACAATAGCGAAACAGCATCGACTCAATTCATTTTATTTAGTATTAGTTACTAACATTTGCTGCAACTTATTAAAAGTCTTGCTGCAAGTTTTCTCTTTAACAATTTCTCACTATTTTAATTTTTGCTATAATTATGTTGTCGAGTAGTTAAGAATATATGTGTGTGATATATATATATATATATATATATATTGTTATATATATATATATATACATATATATATATTGTGATATATATCTATATATATTGTGATATCTATATACATATTGTGATATATATATATATATATATATATATATAATGTTGTAACTAAATTTTAGAACTCGTAGGTTTTTTAACCTTTTGTTCATGCATTTACTTTTATAAAGAGTGCTCGATACAAATGTAGAACGTTATACTGTATATATATATATATATATATATATATATATGTATATATATAACAACCCGTACAAATTGATAATACAAAATTACTTCTAAATTTATAACAAAAAGATATCAATCACTTTGATTGGCCTTCTTAAACATTCTGTTTTTATTTGGGAAATAGATTAGAAAATAAGTTATTCCTCTCAAGCTGATGTAATGTGAAGTATATCAATGTTGACTTGACAGGCGACAGCCAAGATATTGCAGTGGAAATATTTTTGTTCTTTGATTTTTAAAAATAAACCTGACACGGGGATCCATGCACCTTCTGCAACAATAGGATGAGATAACAATTTTTCTAACTTCTGAAGTTTTGACGCCCGTTTGTTTTTCAATCATTTATTTGTCTTTTGTACTAGTTTCACCTCAAATAAGGTAAAAATGGCATTAAATTTCAAGTGGCCTCTGGGCAATAAATAGGATAAGATGCTAGTAAGATAAATGGATAATAAAAAAACAAATATCACGAGAACAAAAGATAGCGATTGACAATGCATGTACGTTTTTGTAGATTGCAGCAAAACAAGGAACCAGAACATAGAATAAACAATAACGATGACGACAATAGTCCATAAAATATAAATAGTTTAAAGTACGTCATCTAAGAAATATAGATATATGCAAATATGTAGTTTAGAAATGTGTACAAAAACTCATAAATTTAGCAATAAAATCTAAAATAGAAACTAAATGTTATTACGATATAATTTTATTAAACTCCTATGTAGAAACATTGGAGAATTGCAGAATTTATCGAAAGGTTAACAGTAAATTACTTTTGTACTAAGACCGTTGTGATCCTGTATAAAGATGCACTCGTACCATGGATCCTTTTGTAAAATATAACACTACATGGGTACAGCTTATTAACTCTCCCCACATTTTTACCGGAAATACAATGAACTACCCAGAATCGTATACTATTTCATATTAATTTGCAAGTTTCAGGTAATCGCATTTTAACTTATTCAATTGGACGTTTTCTCTACTGATAAAAATTTTATGCCTTTTGTCTATTGATAAAATTCTCATGCATATTCTTTCGCATTTTATATATCCGGATAAAGCAAAAATATGATTCGTATGATACGTGATTTTTTATTTTTTTGTGATCTGATCTTCTGTTTTACTTTTATACGAGTGGGTCCGTGCTATTTATGACGGCGAAATATTTATATCGATTTGCCGTCTAAAAAGACGGCAACGTAACACATCACTCACTAAGTCCCGGGCCTGATATATAGATGATGCTACTAATAAAATTTCATGTTTTTGAAGTATTAACTTACAAAGGGCACCTGATAATATTTGGGCTCAATCGGATTAATAGTTTACAAATTACAATTATGTAAGTGAAGCTACTGTTGCAAATGTTTAAAACAATGGAAAAATCTGAATTTCGTGCGTTGATAAAGCATTGCTTTCTGATTGGAAAAATAATGTTCAAGCAAAGCAATGGCTTGATAAGTTCTCCTCGGACACTGCTTCATCGGAAACAACGGTTAAGAGAAAAATCGCCAAAGAACGAGTTGCACAAACTCGTACTTGTTGATTGTAAATTTAAGTTGCGTTAGATATCAAAGAAGTTGTTCATATCAGAAGGCAATGCAATCACCATTTTTCATGAATATTTGTAAATGAGAAAACTGTATTCAAAGTGGGTGTCACGTTTGCTCACAATCGATCAAAAACAACAACGAATCGCCGATTCAGAGCATTGTTTGCAACTGTTTCGACGCAAAAAGAAAGAGTTTTTGTGTACATATGTGACAATGGATGAAACATAGATCCACCACTTTACACCCGAGTCAAACCAGCAGTTAGCTGAGTAGACAGCAGCAGGCGAAAGCCGTCCAAATCGACTAAAGACGCAAAAATCAGCAGGAAAGATTTGTCCTTCGTATTATAGGATGCGCATGGTATTTTGTTCATCGGTTATCTTGATAAAGGAAAAGCCATCAGTAGCAAATCGTAAATAGCGTTTGAAGAAAAGCATTGCTAAAGAACGGCCACTAATGAAAAAGAAAAAAGTGATCTTTCACCAAGACAACGTACTGTGTGACAAGCCGATCGCAACGATGGTAAACTACATGAAATGCATATTGAATTTCTTCCGCATCCATCCTATTCTCAAGATCTACCCCCGGCAACTACCGGCTGTTTACAGAACTCAAAAGAATGTTCCAGGAAAAGAGTTTTGTCTTCAATGAAGAAGTTGTATCAGAAGCGAAAGCGTTTTTTGAGGCCAAGTACAAATCGTTCTACAGAAAATACATCGAATTGTTAGAGAAGCGTTGGAATCAGTGCATCGCCCTAGAAGGAGACTATGTTAACGAATAAAATCTAATTTTGGCTAAAGTTTGTTGTTTTATTAGTTAGGACCCGTATTTATTAAGTTGTTAAGAATTAAATATGTAAGAAGAAAAAATAGTAGGGGTTTAGTTCATAAATTTTAAAAGTAATATTGCAAGGGAAAGAAAGAAAGAAAGAAAAGAAAGAAGCAAATAGGCAAAAGGAAAGATGGATGTCTGTCAGTCTGGGTCTAAGAATTTAAGTAAGTATTCTTTTCTATGACAGCATATGGTCATTAAATCTTTTCTTTTATTAAGCAAATTTGGATTCTTGATATGGTGTAAGATCACAAGGCATATATTAAATTTATCTCATTTTTCACTGTAATGATTGAACTTAGCTAGAAACTTCCAGGTTATCATTGGGCTCTTACCGTTGTTTTTGAATCTTTGATAATGTATTGATAAAGCTGTATTTTTGCTGTATTTACTGTTGCTTAAATACAACATGTTTAATCTTATCTTCCACCTGTTAAAATTACTTCCAAAATAAGGTTCATAAGGTTCATCACTATCATACGAATGAATTCGACCTCTACAAACAATATTTTCAGACATGCACTAGCCGTTCAATGGGAAGATATAATATTTTCAACATTTCCAATTATTTTTAGAAGGATCATTTTTGCTATTAGTTGTTATGCGGGCCAAATATGTATTAGATATTGTAGCATTATGTTTTGAAATATATCTATATTTTAACGCAACTATTGCTAACTTTGACATTATTTTTGTTGAGGATTTTATTTAATATAGGTTAATGTTAGAAATGTTTATGAATTAAATTACGCAATAGTTTGCCAATGTTAGCTTAAACGTTACGTCTGAAGGGTGGGTTAAATTAAGTAATGTTAGGTTTACGTGATTTTTACTTATTTCTACCTACTTTTTTCTGCCTACCTACTTTATATATATATATATATATATATACACGAATAGTATATTTGAAAAACAGTAGCTACTGTAGCATAGAACACTCTCAGCTATTGGGCGTGTATAATGTTAATATACATGCTAAAAGGTCTGTTTCCTTTTACCGAGCGCTCATAGATCAGAATAGATAAAATCACCGACTGGTGCCAATTCGGTCGGATTTCAATCCTGGGTAAAAAGCAATCTGCTGTCTAACCGTACTGATGAGCTGTGATACAGCGAAACAGATCTGTCTGCGGATGACTATCTATCTATCTATCTATCTATCTATCTATTTATCTATCTATCTATCTCTCTCTCTCTCTCTCTCTCTCTATATATATATATATATATATATATGTGTGCGTGTGTGTGTGTGTGTGTGTGTGTGTGTGTGTGTGTGTATTCTTCAATGCCCGACTAGATATTTATTGCAAAACATAAAATAGTAAGTAACTGTTAAAGAGTGAGCACACAGCAAAGATTTTATAACTGGGAAAAAAGAGAATGAACTGAGCCAAATCTTCCACCTTATTGTCTGTCTCCCACTCCATAAGCGTGACATATATATATATATATATATATATATATATATATATATATATATATATATATATAAGACCAAGGAGTTTGTTCTTTGAAATTGCAGATTTCTAGTGACTTCAAAGTTTCGTCAGGACACTATTATGATGCTCTCATTTGTCAGGGCTCTTTTTAATCGTCAGTGTTTTCTTACTCACCAGGTCTATTTGCAAACAAAATATCATAACGGTGTTCTCACGTAACTTCGAAGTCGGCATGGATCTGCCTTGTTAACGAGACCAAATCTTTGTAACTATCAACGTTGTATCTACACCTCGAAATCGAAACTTTACTATAAAAAACTGCTTGCAAAAATAAATTTTATCAATAATACCATTGAAGTAAAACCATTGAAAATCAACAACCGTAGTGCTAAAGATTATCAAATTTATACTATATATACAAAGAAATATGCAACGGAATTTATTAGAATAGAGAGCATTATATTATTTTTCTTTACTTCAGGTAATTTTCAATTACTCTTTCTTTCGTGGTATTCATTAAAATCATTCATCCTCATAATTTACTCGCTTGATCTATAGATATTCTTATTTACTTGTCTGAAGTGATTTGATACTTTGTTCCTTGCAATCCTTTCCAGTCTCGGGAGTGACATTACAATGTCTTCTCCTAATTAGTCATTCTATTTCGTAGATGGTTTAAATAGTACTCATTTGCCAGGCAAATAGTCCTCATAGGATCTATACACAAAGATTCTTCTTTATTACGTTAGCAAACGAGTTTAGTCGTTTTCTTTTTAAAACAGTGGAATTATATCAGATTCTACAGATAGCTTTTTTTCCTTTTGAGAGATATACTGATTGTCTCTGTTACCTTTCCAGATATGACTCTGAGGCAATAGTCTTTTTTTGCTTTTTTTAAGACTATGAGCCTTTGATTGTCCTCTTTTCTCGACGAGCTGTTTTCACGGGGATAATCAGAGAATATTAGAATCTAGTCAGTTATAAAGAGCACGATTACACTTTCCACATCTGCTTTTGAAAAATTGGAAAAAATAACATATCACTCAAAATAGTTCATTGAGGAACTGTTACCAAAATCGATTGTAACAGATCGAATTTCGATCAGACAATTTTCACTGAAAATGTTATATCTTCCAAAAGTACGACGAAAACATCTACATATTATTATTGATTTTTAAATAAAATCATTTTCCTTTTCCCAGTAATAAATGCAACTAATATGCAAGGGATTATTGAGAATGAAAGAAAGAGAGTGTCTGCTAGAATCTGTCACAGGCAATAAGTGCAGGAGAATTATAATAGCATCTAAATTATAATTATAACGAGTAATTTTCTACAGTATCAATCAAATCTTGCATTTAAATTCGTGAAGTCGAGTTATAAACGAGAAAATCTCATCAGAACAATTACCGTGAAAATATTTATAGAAGCGTCAAAAAGAATGTACGTTATTGGCTTTAGGAAAGTACTGAAGGCTAGATGACATGTCAGGACGGATAACATTGCCGATTATTCTTGGAATGTTTTAATGAATATTTAAATTTAAAAATCTGCAAATGCTTCCGATGAACGACTGTGAGGTTAAATTGTTGACAGTTTTAAATCCGAAAGAACATTTATTTTATTTATTAAAATATCAGAAACTAATTCATACTCAGTGGTATTAAAACTACCTTTACAAAAACCTTTATTAGTAATCATCTCACAAATAAAATAGTTTTTCACTACTATTTATACAGGATAAAGTAGACGGAATAAATGTTCAAAAATCATCTTTATACGAAAAAGAAAAGAAAATCGTCAATGAGTGTAAAATTTTACAGAATTCATTTATTTATACGTTTCCAGTACGTACCCAGGTTAGAATTTGGTAATGTAATTTGATTAATTATTAGCAAATTGTATAGTGTTTTTCGTGCGTAAAATAGCAATCATCTGATTGAAACTGCGCAGTAGCTGAAACTAGATTCATGGGTACAATTCGATAACTAGCCAACCGCATTTCATGTTTGTTGAGTGATTGACTTTTACAGTGCACCCAGTAAACTTTACATCAATCGTCATCGGTACAAATGATGTTTATCTATCTAGCTATATGAAATGTTTGTTTGCTCTTTCGTATATTTTGAACAAACTAATACTATCCATATTCTTTTCTACTTTAAAAATATCGATCGTAAATAAGAATATTTTTTTATCCAGTTGGTTTATTTTACCTGCTAATTTTTTTTCTTGGGCATTTATATCTGTTAAATCTTCCATTTCGTTGCTACACATAGAATTTGCTAGATATGTTTTTGTTTATCTTTATTTAGTTTTTCCTAATTATTAACTTATAGCCTGATACACCACTTTTTTCAAACATTTAAATAGTTTCTTTATTTTTTTTGTCATTAGTAAGAAAACTATTTTTATATATTGTCTTAAACTATTGTTCTGTCTAAGCCTTTGCATTTTCCAATCGTTTTTCATAATTTGTTTGTGTTTTTGAATTTTTCATTTGGCTTAATTTTTGTTTGTCTTTTTCCTACAGATGAAGTATTTTTTCATTTATATTTGTTGTTCTTTCTTTTGATTCGTTCTTATTTTTGTCCGATTTTTCTTTTTGTTCCTTTATTTTTCTATTTTCTTATTTTTATATCCTAATTTTCGTTCTCATATTTTAAAATTTTGCATATGTATTCTTTACTTTTCAATTATTTTGTAATCTTTTTCCTATATATTTCGTATTTTTATTTGATTTTTCTTTTACATTCATTCAGTCAGTTAATAGGCGATCATATCTCGAAAGAGACATGGCAGACTGTGCCTAAGTTTTTCTCGCACTAGGTTCACATGAATTTCTGCGGTAAACAGGTTGTCATCCAAGGCTAGAGAACCCAATCTGTCCTGTTATTTGTTCCATAGCTGGGAGGAAGAGACGGATTAATACCTTTTCTAAGGGTATTTGCGCGTAACTGAATGCAAGTAATTCAATAGGACTTCGAACTCTGCTTTCCGATTTCCCGTTTCAAACTGTTATCGACTGCACCGCAATGCACATTGTTTACACAAGTATGTCATAATTTTATTTAAGGAATTACACTTTTATTATATTTCTTGTGGTTTTCTCGTTCTATTTATTTTGTTATCTTATCTTTTCAGATGGCGTTGTCATTTCCATCCTATTTCTTCCGTTCTTTTTGTTTGTACCAAACTGTCTTTGAAGTTTTAGGTTTTCCCATTTACATGCTTTCTAAGCATTCTCTTCTAGTGCATTCTTTTTCAATAACAAATTCGCTTCTTTACTTCAATCATTCTATTTCTGCGCTGTGACTATTTAGGACATTGACGATCATATCTCTTCACAATTTTCTTGTCATCTGTACTTCTTAATAAATTTTCGTTACTCCCCGATACCTTGCCCCGACATCCATATACTCAAACCCGTTTGGTAAACTATACATTATTATTCTCTGTTCCTCTTGTTTTCACTATATCTTGTGAGTCGTCTTTCCACATTATGTGCCTTAGTGATTTCAACTTGAGAGCGATGACAAAAAGAAAAAAAAATATTAAGAGCTACAAATGACAGGAAAGTGTGAAGATCCTACGTTCTTAAAGCTCACTGCACATAGAATAATCCGAACGCGCATGAAGACGAGCTCCAGAAGACTTCCAAGAACTATACAATCTAAAAAATATATAAAACATTAAAATAGTACGTAAAATTGCAAGCAGAGAGCTACAGCATAAAATTATATATGGGTGCTGGTTTTTCATCAGTCGCTCTCCGGTTGTAATTTTGGAAAATTGTAATCGTTATAAACGAAAGACAATCAAGCATTCGTTTCGGAGGCGGCATCGACGCAGCTTTGACATAATATACATTTTTAATCCTTGCCAGGATTGGTCATTGGTAACCATTATCTCAACAGTGTGAGATAGGCGGATGACACGGTATTGATAGCAGACAAGGAAAAGAAAATGCAGGACCGCATACCGAGTGTAGCAAAAGAAAGCGAGAAGAAATACACACACTTCAAGAAAACTAAATGTATAGTCATTAGCAAAAGAAAACGCCAAAATGCCAAATACATATCGGAAAAATTATAATAAAACAAATAAAGAAATTTAAATAACTGGGAATTTTTCTGACAGAGGATGGAAAGTGCGATATTAAGATCCAAAGACGCATTGGCATAGATAAAGATGCATTTAAAAACTAACAAGAGTACTGAGAGACAGAAAAATCTCATTGAAAACAAAGAAAAGAGTGCTCAATTGCGAGGACATGTCTGTCCTTTAGCATTGCAGTGAATTTTGAATATTGCCATTATATTCTGCGGTAGATTGGTTCCCAACCAAGGCTATAGAATTCAATCTGTCCTGTTATTTAACCCATAACTGAAGGGAAAAGAGTATTAATACCTTTCCCAGGGTATTTGCACGTAAGTGAATGCAAGAAATTTAAGTGGAATTCGAACTCGGCTTCCCGATTTGTCTTTCCGGTTCGATATCCACTGCACCACAACACACATCCGTAGGTTATGTTAAAGAATTTCCGCTGTCTTTTTTAAGTAATTTCAAATTATCAACCTCCTAAATTCTGAGCTGTTTGTTATCATGATCAAAACTGAGATTTTGTTCAACGTTTAAACACTCAAAGCTTTCATTTTTTTTTCAGGGGAAATAAACTAAACAAATATACTCTATTTTTGCATACTTTTTTCCAGAAGAATGTGAAAGTGCAAGAAAAGACAATTGCAGATTAGATTTTAAGTCCATTTGTGCTGATGTTGAGCACATTTGTTTTCTTACAAGTGTGTACACAAAGACACGCACACACACATACACACACGCACACATATATACATATATTGATGTATCCAGGCAGCAGTAATTTTCTAAAAATATATTGTTAAATATAATAGAAAACAATGAATGGCTATTATTATTAAACATCGTATTTTGGCTTTAATTTCAGGTGAGAATAAAGACAAAAATTGTCTAAAATTTGGATGGTTTTTATTATGCTGGGTCTAAGATTTCGGATTACATGGGCCATAATCAGAGAGGTTACAGTGACGTTAACATAAAGAAATCCACTATCAAAAATGCTGTTATTCTTGTACTGACATAAACCATTAAAAGTCTCTGAATAGCAGACGCATGTAACAAACTTGCAATGCAGTTCTATGACGTCACATCGCGGGAGAGAACGAAATGTTAACAACAGAGTCATCTGTCTAAATGCAATGTAATGTGCTGTGACTAGTTTGAAATGCGATTTTAGAAGATGTAGGTTGCTCTGATTTAATGAAGATGGCCTTCAGTTTCTGAAGGTTTTTTACTGTGTCTATGTGAGAGTGTTTTTGTGTTATCAATTAAAAATTCTCTAATATTGTATATGTTTGAAGGAACTTTTTGTCATGACTTTTTATAGGTCCCCTAAGAATATATGGAGGATCGAGTGGTGGTGGATAAGTTTTTGTGGTGAATGAGTAAATTGTAATGAATGAATAGGTCATGAGTATGACTAGTTAGGTCTCTGATAGTTAATGATGATCAGCCTTAGCCTATTTTCCCTTAGGCTATGTGCCACAATATACTTTATATTAACAAATAATGTTTCCAATTACAAGCGGAATAATATCGGGAAGGACTATAATATATTTCTCAGCAAATGAACTTCACTTTTATGTCAAAA
This sequence comes from Ascarosepion bandense, assembly GCA_037127315.1. Classification (NCBI taxonomy): domain Eukaryota; kingdom Metazoa; phylum Mollusca; class Cephalopoda; order Sepiida; family Sepiidae; genus Ascarosepion; species Ascarosepion bandense. The sequence goes on along the minus strand of JBBBDQ010002667.1, from coordinate 17,554 downwards.
ACAAAAAAAGGTTATAAAACCTTTCCTTGCTATTTTAAAATTATCTCTAACAACGTCTGTCATAAATAATAATTAATATGTAATAATAATTCGGAATTTCCATTCTTGTTTCTCGTTTTTCCCGTTGAAGGAATCCCACACTCCCAATTTGTTTTTGTGATTGTATTTTCTTCTTTCATTTTATATGTGATTCAATGTCATTTCTAAATGTCAAATCTATTTCTTTTTTCTTTTTTTTTCTAATTCCCTCCATCCAATTTACTTATTCTTTTTTATGAATTATGTAAATTATAGATGTGTTTTTTCGCAGTTTTATTCAATTTCTGCTCAGTCAAACATTCTTTATTTAATCACTGGAAATGTTTTTAAAATAATTCCATTTATTTTTCATAACACTTGATGCACACACACACACGCACGCACACACACACACACACACACACACACACACATATTATATCCATTTTCAATGTCTCTCATTATGCTCTTATTTATGATGAATGATCCTGGTCAGATACTGTCTCTTTTGACTTATAATTCAAAATCCCACTTGTTCCTTTCTTCCTACTCACCAACATCTTTCTTTCTTTATCCTTCCGCGCTAGGTTTGAAAGTAAATACGGTCGTCCTATATATATCTATATTCGACTCCGTATTCTTTTTAGCCTTCTTGAGGCAAGGCTTTCCGGATACATCCAACCGTTTAGGATGTACGCACTTCTTTATTCTGAAACATATGAAAATAGAATTATATTTTAGTACCTGTTCTTTTTTTTAAGCCGGGAAGCTTCTCGAATCCGGAAGTAGGCTGCTAGTACGTCTCTTCCCAATACGTCCATGCTTTCTACGTAGTTGGACAAAAGCACACATGTTTACGGTGGTCTTCATATGTTGCTGTTGGCTGACCTCACGAAAAGAAAATATACTGGCACGTGACGACTAGATATTGGCGTTAGGCAAGTCTTAAATCAATGTCTGATGGATAGTACAATTTGAACACCATGAATCAAAGATTTTCTCTCATAATGAATAAAGGTGATTTTTAAAAGATTATACTGTATTAACATGAAAACTTCAACATATATGGTTGAATGCTTTTATGCATATTTAATCCTATTTATACACATACACACACACACACACACACACACACACACACACACATATATATATATATATATATTAACAACAGTTGCCGTATAATCGGATGAAATTTGTTTTCAGATTAGAAATAAGGACGTTAAATTTTTAACACGGAATGTATACATATGCATATATCCTAACTTCATTGAGACTATAGGCTCACACATTTATATATATGTAACTCAAATATTTAGTAACCATACACTCATTCGTGTATATATAAGTTAATTGAAGTGACACTACATTAATTAATGCTACTAGATTGGCATCTATATCCGAATTTTTACCGTTGAAATAGTTAATTGTAAGCACTACTTCTGCACGAACAGTTCATTTTCTCGCACTTCCCGCCTGTGGCAGTCCTTTCCGTTTAATTGCTTCCATGATAGGTACAATCTGTAAAAATATCTTCTATCTTCCTGAGTTCCATTCATCTTTTATTCCTTCTTCAATCCTTTCTGTACGTTAAGCTGTCTTTTTTTTTTTACTGTAATCCCCTGTGCATTGGTAGAGTTTCCACTTTGCGAGTGAAATGAATAAAATAAAAAATAACATAGTAGTAAAATTTCTGTGTGAAACATTTCCCCTAATGAATGAGTCACGGACATTAATTTACCTAAACTTTCTAACGCCCATAGCGCAGAGGTTAGAATCGCTGACTGACGCCAATTCGGTTGGGTTTCAATCCTGGGTTAAAAGCAATCGGAGTCTAACTGTACTGATGAGCCATGATACAGCGAAACAGATCGGTCTGCGGATGACTATATATATATATATATATATATATCCAGGTGAAAAGGACTTACAGTTTTACAATTCCGAGTTCTTCTGGCATTTACTTTTTTTTATAAAAGTGCTCAATAAAATAAATATTGTAGTGCATAATATTATGAAATAATTATTTTTTTAATTAAAACTACATTGTGAGATTTCCTGATGAAAAGATAGAAATCTCGAAACATGAAAATTTCCGTGTCGCAATGTATTTTTAATTGAGAAACAAATTTAATTATATATATATATATATATATATATATATATATATATATATATATAAGCACACATACACACAAAAGCGTGATCGTTCCTGCCAATAAAGCATAATTGCGTGTTATTTATGGATAGCTGCTGAGCAGTATTTCCACAAAATTGCTGTTATCATAAAGTGTGTGAGAAGCAAATACGTGTCATAAAATCCCAGTATTTAGTGAGAAATTCACACGTTGACATTCACTATTTCTTGGGGAGCGTTTGTGGAGATTAATCAGTGAACATAAACGCTGTTTGGTGAAATGTGATGCAATCGTGAGGTGTGTGGCAAACCACAGTCAGATTAGCCCGGCACATATGCCAGCTAACAAAATGAAGGCTAATTTCATCAGTTTATCTAAGCGAATCTCTTAGAGCACGATGTATGATCCAATGAGAGAAAGGACTGATTTTCTTGCCTGTTTGATGGCAAACAGCAGGACTTACTCTATGTAAGGATAGTGCGCCGGCAGTTTCAGTCTCCCTACGAATAACTAGGATGTATTATGTTCGAAATATCTTTGTTGTTAATTTCAAGGGAGCCAGGATATGTAAATAGACAGGAGACTGCAACATATTTAAACATTTATAAAAAAATTATATGCATATCAAAGACAAAGATATCCGACATTTATTTGAGATGTGATTAAAAGTCGATCAACCGATTAAATTTGTGTTATACCCACAAAGAAAGAGACATTATTAAAAATAATTGCTTTTTTATGTGTTACAAATTTTAACTGATAATAAATATCTTCCCGGCCAAAGAGTCATTAAAATAAACGAACTATTATAAAAGTGAATATATTTGATATTTTTATAATCATTTCACCCCAAGCAAGACAGTACTACCACTGGTGCGCAGAGGGTTACATAAAAGATGACTGATGAGGAAGAAGAACAAGTTAGAGAAGCTGTCAGAAAATAGGTAAGAGAAAGATAAGAATACTGGTGTGAAGCGAGCAGCATGATAGTAGAGTAGAAAGGGAAAAGAACATGATACATGAGTTGTCGGGTAAAGGATGCGAGTCAAGGAGATAAGAGATGAAAAATGACATTTTGTTGACATTATGTTTAAATTCTTGGAGATTGTAGCTGTCAGGGAAGCTATTATAGGGAAGGGGATTCCACTGGTGGAAAGTGCGAGAAAAGAAGCTGTTAGAGTAAAAGCTGCGGTAACATTTGATAGGATTCACTGTAAAAAAAAAAAGTGGGGCCTAGTTGCTAGTCTAGCAGCTTGAGTAAATTCATGCAGAGAAGTACCAAGGATCTAAGCTCATCGAACCAGAAGCCGTGAAACTATTTGTAGAAGAGACAGAGGAAAGCCACATTACGTCGGTGCGAAAGTGACTGAGGTTGAGCTACCAGATCAGGATAGATTACATTGCAGATTCTTCGTTAAATTTTGTCACGAATCCCGAGATGAGTAGCAGCCGTACCGAAAGAGATGTGACAGTAATATCCAATACATTTCTACATGTGCAAGATGGATTCAGGCGAGAAAATTTTTTTGGCCCTATACAGTGACCCGGTTTCTTAGCAGCAGATTTAGCTATGAATTCAGTGTAATAATTCCCTCTGATTTCGGCTGAGAGAGTTAGGATGAAAAGGTGCGGTGTTTTACTTTCAGGGAGACAAACCTGACTTATGCTGATGGGGCTAGGAGCAATTGTCTATACTTGTTAAAAGATTGCAGCTCTGTTTTGAAAACGTTAAAATTTACGAGCCATTTTTCACGCCAGATTGGAGGTAATTTTCAAGATCAGCAATGAGATTTGTTTGTCAGCCTCCGAAAATGTCTTCCGAGTCGTTTCATTGACCATAATATATATATATATATATATATATATATATATAGATGAGAATATGAGAGAGAGAGAGAGAGAGAGAGAGAGAGAAAGAAAGAAAGAAGGTGTCAGAAAGCCAAAACCTACCCTTACCAGCAATTTAGGTTCCTACTTCTTCAAAGGAAAAATAAAATTTGTAATACATTTTTTAGTTAGGCTGGTATATTAGGATTCATTTATTAGTTTTCCTAAATTTTAGAACATTAATTAATGAGAGCGTAACATCCCAGCACGATTCTATTTTATCTTTTAAATAAACCACATTCACTCATTCAGATCTTTGTTAATATCTGTTCTGTTATAGTTCTTGCTTCTTAATAATGTTTTTTTCTTATATTGCTTTACACACAGTAACACACTGTGTCGTTCTAGAAAAATTCATATCGAAAACGTAAACCAAGTAGAAGTTAATGAATTTATTTTTAAGCCAAATATTTTTATTTTAATGTTATTTTTCGTGAATATTTAAAATAGTCGTAGCATTTTTTGGAAAGAGAGCGTGTGCAAATCTTCAAAAAATAATTAATGTAAATTGAGCAAAAGAGATAATATTTATTGTGTTTCTGTGTGACTGCAAGCAAAAATTTGAAAAAAGTTCACCAAGCACAAAATAACGATTTAAAAACAATTAGGATGTACTTTTAAACATTTTTACCCAAAGTAAGTAAACAAAGCCACTGAGAGGGATTGGGTTACTATGTGTGAGGGACCATAAGAAAAATAACATCATCAAAGAGCGAGAACAATAACATGGCATGTATTAAGAAGACAAGTTTGTACATCAAAATTGTCTCAAGGGTAAGTAGCCGAAGGCAAGTTCGACATGCAAGGAAAGCAGCTGTTGGTATAAAACTTAAGGTTACATCTAGCCATTTCAACTATAAAACTGATGAGACCTTGTCACTAATTTACTACTGTGCTTAAATTCCTAGATTATAGGTAACACAGAGTAAAAGTGAACCAAACAATCACAATAAATTGTTTTTACGAAAGTCAGAGAGAATCTACATTACAACGGTGGCAAAGCGACTGAAGCAGAAATTCTAGGTAAAAACAAAAGATATTGTATATTCTTTGGATTTTATCAAGGATCTTTGACTATAAAGAAGAAGAGCCGATAAAGTACATCGGGCAATGGCTGGCAGCAATAATCTAAACATGGAGGAATGGTAGATTCATAGATATGCAAGATAGGTTTGAGATAAAAAAAATGTCTAGCATGACACGGTGAACTTATTTTACTAGCTGCAGCTATAGCAGTTAATAGAATAAAATCTTTCTAGTTCATGTGAGCCAAAAAGGTTAACACGCGAAGGCTAAACGAGTCACCCTCCTGGATGCTAGTATCAGCCATGCTGATGCACAACAGAAATAGATGAGTAACAGAGATCAACTTAGTTTAGGAGGCGTTAAAATCAACAACAATTAATGTAGGAAATTTTGTAGTTTAGTGACAAATTTGTCTTTATCGAACCGATCAGACATGGTGTTGCTTCCGAGTTTGAATACGAGACAGACACATCGTTAAACATTTTCTTATATTTAGGTCTCATAGCACGTATAAAACTCAATTTTCAAGAAGTCAATAACAGTCAATAAGTTAAGGAAATGTTTTTAATCGAAATGTCTTTGAGCGAAATAAAATTGATAGATGTAAAATATAAATGTGCTATTTCCATGGAAAGTTTGCAGATTAACCTACTTTACTTAATCCCACCATTTCTAAAACTCGTAGCTAAAAGCCGTCATGCTACTAAAATTGTAGCTAAACACACATATACACCTCGTATTCTTTTAGTGTACGTTCCAGCTCCTTCGCAGGAACCGTTATTTTGTGAAACCGACAAGCAAAATGATGATTCCCCGATCACTTAAATTTTACCGGTTCACCCTAGATTTGAACTGCTTATCTTCCCCTCAATATCCGCATAAAACGTACCTCTTTTTTGTAACACTCTACTTCGAGTAGATCTTGAGACTTGTACAAAAAAACCTTCTGAAATATAAAGTAAAAATATAAAATCACATCTTTATATTACTGCTAAAACAATACGACAGTGCTGTTGTAAAATACCGATAACTAGAACTTTATTCGTAATGAAATGAGATTTGAAAAATTTTGTTGTAACAAGCTGAGAAGTGGGTCCTAGGTATAACAGTAAACTGTATCCGGCAGCAAGGCCTCTCATTAGAAGGCTTTGAGGAGTGTGGAACCATCACTTAATTGCTGTTGTTCCCAGGTCCACCCTGACCCGGGCTAGTACCACATGTTAGAGTCTCAGTCAACCCCCAAACTGGGGTCAAAGCACTATGAAAGTATAGAAATATATTTTTCTTTTTTAATTTTTACATTAAAATAGACTTTTATAGAAAAATATACATTTTTGAAGAAAAAATATTACCTGTACATTTTTGAAGGAAAAAATATTACCAACACATTTTTGAAGAAAAAGAATTATTACCATAACACATTTTTGAAGGGAAAAATGCCATCGTATATTTTTGAAGAAAACAAAATTACCAGCAATACACTTTTAATAGAAAACTAGAAGACAATAAATAAATAAATAAAATTTCATGAAAATCTGACTAAATCAACCTACTCACTATAACCGAAAATTACAAAATATTTTAAAACCCCGCCTTTATGGCATTAATTAACACACTGAGGTTGATATGACGTTAAACAAAATTTAAACTCAAAGGCTGAGAGGTCATTGGCTGACTGGAAAATCAACGTTTGAAATATTGGATTTTGCCACATCTCGATTACTTAAAACTAACAGAAAACAATTTTACTGAATAAACATATTCCATTCTATCTGTAAGATTAAGTAGTTTAGAAGAATAAACAGAGGTATGAAGATGATAGGGCACGATTCGGATATTTATCAGAGCTTGATTATTTTGAAAATTACGTATTTTGTTTGGGGACAGCGGCCGGAAAAACGGTATGTCTTAACGTATCAGTTATTCGCGTGTAAATGAGTGTCAAAGTGACTATAAAAAAGGTAATTACTTTATATTTATGTCTCTATATTATGTTTGTACAAAAGTCTACAGCTGTAATTTTTGTAAAATAAGGGATTACCGGCGTTTCGCTCTAGACTTTTGCGCATATCTAATATTAAAACGATAAATCTTATTTTTTCAAGCCATGTGGAGAGAAACAACGTCATCAATTTCGAGTCATGTTAGTAAATGATTTCCACTAATATTTCTGAACACTGGAAGCCGTCCTAAACTTAATGTAAATATTAAATTACTCGATGTTCAGCAAACTAAACATACAACTGCAGATTATTCAATTCTCATAGACGACTACTACCTTCATCCTTACCTCAAATTAAGATAAGCATTTGTAAATATTTAAGCTAGAAATGCTTACTCTACAGATCATTTCTACTGCAGCGACAACAGCTTCTCATTGTATCATAATATGCAAAGCATATAATATGAGATGGAATTGTAAAACTATTTAGTTCTAATACAGAATAGGTTGCGCTAGTTATATGTTTGTCCAGCATACCGGGATTACTGTTCTGAAACCGCCTCTTTCGATGGAAACCGTCAGATTGGTATAAAGCATGGCGTACAACTTATTCAGAAATATCTCAACTGTCTGCAAACTTTTTTCCAGATCAATGATTAAAACGGTCTCAAACGGAAGAATTCAAAGGTCTGGAGGACGATGATCATTTGACAGATTATTGAGATAGGCATTACGAATCCACAAAGTAAATAAGTCAGTCTTAGTGCTATACATGATACACGGTTGCGCGTTCATGTCTCGAAATAAACATGAATATTTTCTCGCAATAGGTTGCCATTACTTTCTGCGCTAGATTGGTTGTCAACTAAGGCTATTGAACTAAATATGTCCTGCTATTTATCCCATACATTGAGGGAGAAGAGACGGATTAATAGCTAAGAATATTTGCGTTTAATTCGTTGCATTCAGCAACGAATTCAACTGGTATTCGAACTTGGCTCTCTGATTTCTTAACTGATATTGTCTACTGTACTTTTAATGTAGGCAAAATGATAGTAGCCTGTGGTGTTATTTCTCTTCTGACATGTCGATATCATAAAAACGTGTAAAGTAGACTTCCTCGGTAAACAGGGATTTCAAAATGAGCTGCTTTTAATTGAAATCGTTGGGGTAAAGTGATGCTCATCGCTAGACACATAATTACGACTAGAGAATCCATTCCATCGTCTCGTTGTCTTGTCTATCAGAATTAATTAATTATAGAAAACGAAATAAATTTTAATTTATTTTCGAAGTGGTTCTATAATGGCGTTTAGGGGGCTTGCCTACTTGTAAAATTTGAACTGTAATGAAATTAATCATGTTAATAGTGTTTTGTTACTATAAAGTTTGAGCAAGGAAAGACCACATGAGAAATAACAACGAAACAAACGTTTTAAGGAGACCAGTGAAGGAAAGAGAGGGGAATATATGTGAAAAGATAATACGCATTTTCGTAGTTGAAAATGAATTCCGAGGAAAATATTTGGAATATTTGGTTTAAAAACAAAGATAAATGATGTTCATATTTTAATTTTCCATTACTAGAGGCAATTCAGATGCTCCTGGAAACTGCATGTTATATCCCTGCAAACATTTTGATATCTGCTTACAATAAAAAAAAAACACAACTTGGATGGCATTTATATATATATATATATATATATATATATATATATATATATATATAATTTTGTGACTCTAAAATATCCATACATTGACCGATCGAAACTACATTTGAGAAGTGCAAACAGGTAAGAAATTGTATATTTATTAATAAATAATATATTAATCGTGGCACAAGGCCGAAAGTAGGAGGCTAGTGAACTCTTTCTATTCTAGACCTAGCTAATGAGATTCACGAGCTTATCACTCGTTACAATATGCTCATTCACCACAAGAACTCGTAAAACATTATTCACTCCTACATATAACACAATATTACATATTCACGGGGGATCCTAAAAAAGAGGAAAACCCATTACTTAAACATTTTGTTTTATATACAATTTTTTACAAAAAATATATCTAAAATATATATGAAAATGATAAGGGGAGAAGCTGAAAACTCCCACAAAAAAACAAAACAAAAAATAAAATCATTAACAAAACATTCAAACTAAAAATAACACATGTTAGACTCGTCCACCACTCAAAACAAATATTATCTGCTGTATTTTAACAGTAGGCAAAATCATAAATCACACTCTCTAACGAAGAGGAAAAGGATAAAACAAATAATGGAATGTAAAAAGCAAAGACTGACCGAGACCAGAAAGGGAAAAGGAAGCCAAAAGAAACTGCGGAGGTTGGTAATCCAGACATGCGTCATAACCAAAGAAAAGGCCGGGAAACAGGCTAGGAACGACACTCACTCGCAACAAGGTAAACAAAGAAAGTCTATCTTAACCAGAGGAGGGTTCACAGGAAACCGACCCGTTGTGTTAAAAGGGGACTTAATAAAGGAACCCAAGTCTATTCCATTTCACACGAACCAGACCCACTACAGTTGTCCATACTTTGCTAAAATCTGTCGATATCAAACACTTTATATCAGATCTGACCTTCATCATGAGCTGATACTCGAAAAACTGTGTCAGATGATGATAAGAACATCGTTCATATCGAAAGATTTCCTCCATTCACGACTTACAAAACATTATGTTTGCTATGGCCAGCAAAGTTAGAAACAGCATCTGTTTCTCCCCGGAATACGAAGGCGAAACATAATTACAGGCATATGCGAAATCGATGGAAATGAGATGTTCAGGAGTGATACGAGCCGTCAACTCATTGACATAGTCTTAAAAAAGGCGCATTTGAAGACAATGATAGGTGTGCGAAGCTTTTTATTCCAAACCAAGGTCAATCCGATGACAGTTGGGCAAAGCTGCCCAGTCTCACTTGAAGGTCACGCCATTGAGAAATAGCCCGTTCCGTATCAATCGCCATCTAAGAGAAAAATCAAGATTACTGGGGTAATTCTCCGCTGAAGCGCAAGGCTAAAACGAGCGTAAATCAGTCACCGACAAGCCGGTCGAGGACCGAGGAATGACCCGCAAAACTTCTTCACACTCTCATAGAAAGCATGATCGATTTCGGGTCCTACGTCGGTGCTCAGCGCGTGAAATGTGGCGAGTGATATTAAGGCTAGGGAAAGCGTCCCTAACACTCCAAAATAGAGGCCTCTGTCAACGCGCGACATAGGAACGCCAACCTCGAGGTATATCGATGACTCGCCAAGTGTGACATTCCCAGTTTCTTAGAAGACGGATAAACAGGTAAGAGATTATACAAAGTTCAGTTGGCTATAGTAGTGTGCGTGTACAATACATTTTCATTAATTTTTTGAGTAAAAGATTTATTATTTAACATAAGGAATACTCCGACTGTTTTAAAAACAATTTCATGATTAAAATAACAAATACTTATTTAATAAAAAGTGCAATAATTTTTGGCATATCATTTCTTTACGTTTTTGTATACAAGAAGGACGTTTCCAGTTCACCCTGCGTTTGTGAGAACTTTAAACAAATCATACGACCAAATCCTTCAAAAGTTACAAATTAGGCTCTAGAAATAATATTACACATAGCCATTTGTATGTAACATGCTTAACTGCAAGAGCACGGAGGACAAACAAATTTGCTTAAAAGATATGTTTACTGTGAAATCCTATAAAATTAAATTATTAAACCGTAGTATTTTTTAAAACAAATCAGCTTATGGCAATTTCAGCAATCGGTTTATAAACGTAGTTTGTAAATCTCAAGACAACTTTTAGCTATAACTTCGACAACACTACATATTGAGCGCGTGTTGCAGAAAAATGTTTAGAAGCTTACAAACATCGGAACGATTTCGATGTAACGGCTTTAAATTTAAGCCAATTTAAAAACACTCGTCTTTAGAGCAGAATATATCCTGTCAAAATTGTAACAAGAAATAACTTCAAAATTACATTTGAACTTGGTTGAAACACTGAAGACATTTTTGGTATTTTACAAAAAGTTCACGGTGATAATTCATGGAAGACATGAAAAATTCGCAAATAAATAACCCATTGCAAAAAAAACAGTTAAAACTGACAAACAAATCGGCAGATCATAAGAAAATTGATGGAAAAAAAATTCTATTCTGGTTGAGATTTATAGGATGTTGTTGATGAAACAACTAGTTTTCACTACGCAACTGGCTTCTAATGAGGTACTGTTTTAGAGGGCGGGTTTCGGTATATCAAAGCTCACTGGGACAGCTTGAGATCTTAGCGAAACCGCTTCTCTCAGAATTCTTAAAATATAGAGCCTCCATAACTGCCACTCTCATCTTTGAATGGATGTTAACTGTAATGGAAGGTACAACGCTAGAACAAACTCGAACAGAAGCGAATACTAGGCCCTGGTTCACGCTTAAATTGGATGATACACTGGCACCACTACTACAAGATTATATGGAAAGCTGTAGAAAGGCCCTACTGTGTCCGGAACTACCTGCAATCATGTTCCGACCGTTTTTTCTAATTTCACGGTAGATCACCAGGCCCAAAGCTTTCCCAATTCTCCCTCTCACCATTTGTTTAAGATAAGACACTTTCTAAATAATATAAAAAGAACAAGTTCTGTGAAATGTGTCATGTGTCTGACTTCTATTCAATTATGCAGATGGGAACTCATCCCTTTTTCTGCATAGATTCATCCGCCTCTTTAGTGTCATCAGGAAACACTTTGTGGTTTTAATCAACAAAATATCACGGAGAAAACCTCTTCATCAAAGAACAATAAAGAATTTTGACGGATCCACTCCTATGCCGATATCAATGAGACACTAGACAAAACGCCACGAGGCTAATCGCATTACATATATCAAATGACGAAAATAATGATGCCCTCATTCACCAGGGCTGGTTTTCTTTCTGTTGAGTTCAATTTTCTTTTATTTATAGTGATCTCGGTGTGATTTGGAATTTGAGGTATTAGTCTTTGTGCGTGTATTTTTTTCTGGTTGAAGGTGGCTATGTTATTTTCCGTATTTTGTTCTGATTGAGTGTTTGTATATTAATATATAGATAGATTTATAATTGTACGTTTTGTTTTTGTTGATATTTATTGTTAGATTATTGTAAATAGATATTTGTTCATATGTCTATAGTTTTCTATTATCTGATTTCTTTAATTTAATGTTTTACTTTGACTTTTAATGCTGATTTTTGCTAGCTTCTCTTTTAAGCATAGTTTACAGTTTTCACTATTGATCTTGTGTGGTAGTGCTCTTTATAATATTTCCACTCTAATTTTGTAGGTAATGTTATTTTTTCTGGTTTCATATGTATTTTGATATGTTTTGTTTTGGCATTTTTCTGTGTAGAATGATATTTTGTGATCATTAAATCTTTCTTTGAAGGGTGTTTCTGTTGTTCCTATGTAAATAGCTTTGTTTGCATTGGTATTATTTGTTACAGTAGCTTTGTGTATTGTGTTGTTCGTTAGACATTTATTATTAAGTGGACAGTTGTCTTCCTTTCGTCATTTAAATTTGTTCTTGTGTTGTTTGATGTGTTGTTGTAATTGTTTTTTTAAGCATTTCTCATTGTATTTATTTCTCTATGTTTCAATGCAGCTGGAAACTATTTTCACAGTTTTTGTTGATATTTTTGATAGTTTGATAGTGTTTGGGAAAAGGTTTTTGGATTATGTTAAAGAATATTTTTTTTATTAGTGTTGGAGAAAGTTTTCAACCAGGTTATCTTCATTTTGTCTATTGTTTTGTTTGGTTTATGTTTGTATATTTATGTTCATTTAAGTATCCGCTGTTTTATAGTGCTGACTTGTATATTTCTTTGTTTTCGTTGAATATTTTTCTTACTAGAAAAGCAATAAAAAACATTAAAAAGGAAAACAAATACCTGAAAAAAAAATCCAATCACAAACAGGATCAATCCCACTAAATACCAAATCACATCGCTACGAATAAGAAAAAAAACATATAAAGCGGGACTCAACTTCAAGAACGCTAGCCGCGGATGAGTGAGGGCATTATAAAAGTGTCCTTACAAAACTTCGAAGCAAGCATGAACCTGCCTAGTTAACCTAGTTAAAGCGATAAATTCTTTGCAATATCAACTATATATAAGTATTAATTATAGGTGCATTCCACCATGGAAATTTCTATGTTTCGAGGAAGAATCTCGTCATCAGGTAATGTTGGATGTTGATTGTGAAAATAATTTACATTTAAATGTTGGTTGTGAAAATGATTTACATTTAAATGTAAATAATTTTCACAAGCAACATCCAACATTGCCTGATAACGATATTCTATCTCGAAACATACAAATTTCCGTGTTGCAATGCACATTTAATTCGTAATTATATGATTATATTATATAATGTGCGTGTGTGGTGTGTATGTGCTTCTAAACTTTTTTGATAGGAATGTTCTACTTCTTGTTAATTTCTGAACACGGTCATCAAATTTTCAGCGTACTCGTATATAATATCATTAAATTTGGAATTTTTATTATTAATGCTTCTATTGTTTTTAATCGTTTTTAAGTGAAAATTAATCTGATTTCAACAATATAATTTAAAGAAAACATAACCATACTAACAGCAGTTTTATCAAGTAAAATATTTTTGTTATAGTCGTATTTTCAACAAGTATGTTTCAGACAGAGTTGGTACATACCTGTATACGCACGTTTTTATTCACGAAACTATAATGTCTTTTGTTATAATGTGAGAAAAAATCATATCCGATTATATAAAGTTTGTGCACATTTGTGTTTTGGGTGAGAAGTATAAAAATCGCATCTAAAATTAGCTATTTCGTTCTACTTCGATATCGACAATCAACATATTCGTGTAAAATAATTCTGGCCAAATTACGGATCTATTGAGAAACATAATTAGGTTAAAAAATGAAACCAACTTGCCGCCATAAACGTATTTTATCTGGATTTTCATTTACAGTTTTTTTGTGGTATTCTTTTTTTATATTCCTATTAGCTCGGAAAGAAGATTTCGTTTCGCTTGAAGAATGAAACATTGTTCCTTACTCTTGAAATATTTAATCAAGATACAGTTTTCCTTCATAAGCAAGCTGATCCCATAAAAATATTGATCATTCGGGTGTAAATTTGTTTAGATTTGCATACAAAAAGCAAAAAAAAACACCAAAAAATAGTTTCTAACTCCACATTTTATTAAGAGTTTTGCGTCTAAAAGACTTGCAGTCATTTGAATAAATGGGACAATTTTCAGCGCGTTCACGTCGCTAGTGAATGTGACGAGGTATAAAGTGGGTTTAACGAGAATATCGAAGAAAGATTATTCAACAAGCTTGACACTTCTCTTTTGAGGACGTCGAGTAACAAACCCAGCTCCGCCTGGAGTGAATTACCCTGGTGCTTAATCATTTTACTATAAACAGGTACTGTTGGTCATTTTATTATATTAAAGATCATTGCTAGCATTTTAGCTATGAAAAAGTATTTTTATACTATCAAAATGTTGGAGGATATATTATCTGCTCACAGTTGGGGCCCTAACAGGTGTTACAACTCCGTGTCAAAGTAGACATGGAAACAACGGTATTCAGGAGATAGTTCTACGCTCCTCAAACCAACAATCTTCTGATCACAGACTGTGCTACCGGATGTGGTTTATCGTCATACTCAGGATTAGATGTTTGGAAACCAACTGAACAAATTTAAACACTTTTCCGAATTCACGATAGTGATTTATGAGCGAAGTGGCACTTGTATTGAACTGTTTTGCTAATTTCCGTGCTGTTTGCTAAGGGCTTTTTCTCAACTACAGTTGGCAGAAGCTCAATATTAACAGCACCTGGTCGGACAGATGGAGTGAAAAATTTCCAGATCGATACTAGCCAAATCAACGTTGGCATACTCGGACACTTAAGTCCGAATATTTCTTGGTGTTTCCGTCGTTGAATTTTTGTAAAGTTTCATTTTTGAAATACCCCATACAGTGACTCTTTTGTGGAAAAATTATAATCATACTGCATATATTGAATATCTTTGAAAAGAACAATTTTTGAAAGCTTATAGCATAGTGTGCTATTTTTTAAATAAGGCCGTATCCAGAAAAATATTTTTATAATGTGATTTTAAAAAAAAGGAAAAACAGATTGCATTTTAAAAACATTAAACGAATGTACAGTTGACCGTTATAGAGAATAATCAACAAACCAAGAATAATTGTTTACAATGCACGCATTCATGATTATTTTATATTAAGTACTGAGATCGTACCATCAAACTGATCATGTATATATGACAGAGTACTTTATTTTCAGCCTAACATATAGAAGCGTTTGGTAGCAATAATATGGACGTTATACGGAGAAGAATAAGTTTTATTTATTTTACTGTCTCAGTACACACAAGAAACAATATGAAGGAAGTTAGTAAACAGAAACAAAATATTCCAGAGACAATCCACATGAAAGAAGAAACGAAGAACGCAAATTTTAAATAATCAGTGAAGCAATCACACTTGTAATTTAATTTGTAAACCTTTTTTATTCTGATATGGCGAATAAATTACCAAATTTAATTTTCATGCAAGTTATTTAGACACAAATCAGCAAGGTAGACAAACGAGACTATCAACATAATACATTGATCTGCTTCTAATTTACAGAAA
Source organism: Ascarosepion bandense (assembly GCA_037127315.1). Lineage (NCBI taxonomy): Eukaryota > Metazoa > Mollusca > Cephalopoda > Sepiida > Sepiidae > Ascarosepion > Ascarosepion bandense. The sequence goes on along the minus strand of JBBBDQ010002667.1, from coordinate 1,838 downwards.
CAGAATGATTAATCCTAATAGTTTTAATTAAAATTTACTATCATACAATTAACGGCGATCAATCTGGTGTGTCTTGGGTCACATCTACAACACGATGAAAAAACAAAACAAAAAAAACAAATGTGGCCATCCTTGACCTGTCAGCGTTGGTCAATGACCGTTTACTTTTGCCTAGTCTGGAGGTCACATTCCTAACAAAAATTCTTCATTTATTAGGAGAGACAAAATTTAAGCTTAATCTTCTTTGAAAATGTTCAGCTAATTTCGAATTCAAAAGAAGAATTTAGTCATTTTTACTTACAACAATTCAAGAAAATTATCGAATGTTCTAAGCAAAATTATTTTAAACTATTTCCGAAAAATATTTCTTCCTTGGCGTGACCACTGAGTCAACAAAGGAAAAAATAATATTAACTCACTCTGCGATGTCTAGTCAAAACGTAAACAGGATTTAAGAGAAAAATAATATAATACTTAAAATAAAAAAAAAAATTATATTCTTGAACACAATGTGGGAATAGATTTTGGAAACATGAAGACTAAGAAGAGAAAAGCAGCTGATGGAAACAACGAAATTACCTCACAAACATACATTCGATTATATCAGAACAGCGAATGGGAGTCATAATGCAAGTCCCGTTTCTAAGCGCTAAAATAGAGGACGATGTAGAGAGCCTCAATCAATCACGTCGTGAACTGACACGTTACAGAGAAGCATAATTTCTCTGAATGAGTTTTGGGTTTCTTGTATAAAAGTATACCTCAGGCGTCACCGAGTGATCGGATCACTATAATTCAAATTTTGTTGATATTTTGTCTATCATTAATTGTAATTAGGTTAAATATAATTGATTATTGCAGGCGGGTCTAGAACAATAATTGGCGAGGTTATTTTCTTTCAACGAATGTAATTTTTAGGATTTCTTTGAATGCACTCTTCACCACCGTAATTATCACTACTCTACGTGTTTATCAAGTCAATTTAGTCAGCTGTTTTATTCATGTTGTTAGCTTCCGGCTTGACTAACGTTAACAAAGCATTGTTATAGAATTTAAAAAGAAAACTCTTTCGGGATCAGTGGAAATCATTTTTTTTATTCTATGTCCCTTCAAAATATTGGCAATCATGTCTCTCCACAGATTTATTTTATTTTACTATTTCAGAATTACCATGTATTCTCAGGACATATACTGGAATTCTTTCCAGTTGATTGCTCCACGGTGTAAAATTAAGAGTATTTTTTCTTTGATTTTTGTTCCACAAGTTTATAAAGTCCAATCTAACATGTCATTTAGGTGTGCAAGATAAACAGGTGACTCGGTTGGAATTTGAACTTGAATCGCTTATGCCATATTCGTCTTCAGTAACCGTGAGATTATGCGCATATCAGATTAGGACATTAGAAGTTAGTTCGATGAAATCAATCTGCAGTTTTTAATTGCAATAATTTCCTTTTTTTTTCTTGGTGTTTGAACGCTCATAATGAGTATCAAATTAGTTAACATGTGGAATTTAATATTTTGATCTTCCAAGCAGTCAGAGACCTGAACATAAAAGATCTGTCAGGATATGAGGATATCCATAAATAAATAAGAATAAATTGGCTTAACAAAAAAGAAAATTATAAGTAAATGAAATAACGATAATAAGAATGGGAACATAATAACAGATTGATTTTTTTTTTATTTTTCTGATTGTTTGAGTGGAGATTCGGAGGCATGATAGATCAATGGACACTGGCTCACACTGAGGAATCAGAAAGTAGTATTCGAAATCCAGTCGATTTCATTAGTCATCCATAGGCAAATAAAAAATGGGAAATGTATGAACCGATCAC
>JBBBDQ010002665.1:752500-763958 GCA_037127315.1 Ascarosepion bandense | reverse complement strand
AAAAATGCTATAGAAAAAATCGATCTAATAAATCCTTAAAGTAAGGTCTAATACCCACAAAAATATCTAAATAAATAAAATGAAAAATGAAAAGAAATAAATAGGCTTCCAAACTATAATCTATGAAAGAGTAAAAATTTAAAAAAAATCGATCCTCTAAATTCAAAATTAAGATTAAATATACAAATTTAGATAAATTATTAAAAACTGATAAAATACAAATTTGCATTTACCTTCTAAAAAATACAATTTTAGATTTTTTATAAATAACTTCGCCTAAATACAAAAATACTCCACACTTGAATAAACACCCCTATCCCGCTAAAATAAAAATAAAAATAAAAATTCCATAGAAAAGATCAAATTACTAAATTCTAAAGCAAAGTTTAATATTCTGAATTAAATTAGAAATCTACCCGTAAAAACCTTACTTAAATACAAAAGATATTCCGTACAGGAAAGATCAAAATTAAATGAAAAAAATGGCTCCCAAACACGAAAAAGAATCAATTTACTATATTCAAAATTAAGATTAAATATACTATTTCAGATTAATTATATAATTCACAAAAAAATACTCCGTACGGAATAAGCCTACCACCCCTATCACGTCCATTTAAGGAACCCCAAGGGTGACAGCCTAGCCACTAGATAAAAGAGAATACATAAAATCTATCTAGTAACAACAGACACTCATTAATCAAATACTAGCTAACCACGCCACTGTCTTAAAAGTTATTAAGGTCAACAAACAGGATGGGTTCCCTAATCACAGAAAAACCCTGCACACACACGCACAACTGACCAAGTAATCAACTTTCACACACCACGTTCTTCGAAATTCTAACCAAAAGACCAATAAAAAAGTACATTCTAACAGATAATGCCATTAATCAACCATTTAACTTCACACACCAAGTTCTTCAAAAGTCTAACGGTCAACACGAAAGACAACTTCCCTTTATTATCAATAACCCCAACCAACCTCACAATAACAATGAACCAAATATAGATAGCGGATGATTTCAGTTCTTGCTCATTCCTCCTGAGATGTTGGATACCCAATGTCGAAACAACCATATGATTGTAGAGGACATATATAGAAAAAATTATGTACATGTTCTAAAACAGAATATATATATATATATATATATATATATATATATATATATATATATATATATAAGCAACAAACTTTTAAACCAGATGCATGAAACTACAGTAAACTGCAAGTACATTAAAGAACTAACCTTACAATCATGCTAAAAAATACTACAAAAGCCAGAGCTAGGACCCCCTAGAAATGATACACCTTCATTGTACTAACAACACTCCTACATACACCACAAACTGTGATCTAATTTTTTAAAAGAATTTTTCTTTAAATTAAAAATTCTCTAGAAAAAAATCGATTCCCTAAATTCTAAATTAAGGTTAAATATACAAAATTAGATTAATTATAAAAACTGTTCTTAAATACCCACATTACAATTTACCTATTACCTTAAATACAAGCATTTAATCTTTCCTCCTACATATAATTCTACCTATTACGCACCCATTATCTACTGACCTATTACCTTACATTTTTAAACATTTAATTTTACCTCTTACATTAAATATTACCAGAAAATGTGATCTAATTAAAATTAAAAATTTAATAGAAAAAATCGATTTCCTAAATTCAAAAGTAAGGTTAAATATACAAAATTAGATTCATTATAAACACTCTGCTTAAATAAAAAAATATTCTGTACCAAATAAGCGTTAAGTCTATCCATTACACCTCCCTACTCTGCTCCTGTAAGAAATCTAAAGGATACAGTCTAGTCGCAAGATAATAAAAGCTTTCATTCTAACTGCTAATGTGTAATCTGTTTACAAAACTCCCAGATACTCATTAATCAACTATATTCACTACCCACACCACTTTCTCCAAAATTCAGACGGACAATTCACAAGACTTATTTCCCTTATCACTAACCTCCACCAGCATCCCACACACAATAAGAAAAGAGGCTTTCCATTCCTGTTCACACTACCTGAGGAAACATTGTAGTTTCAATGTCGAAACAAATGTACGTTTTGTAGTGGATATATAAAATTTTGTACATGTTCTAAAATATAATTTATAATAAATATTCACAGCTCTATATATTATATATCGAGCACTGTTTTAAATTAATGTTTTGGACGTTGTAACAATTTTTTTGCTTCGTTCCTTATCCTCTCGGATATATATATATATATATATATATATATATATATATATATATATTGATTGATTGATTGTTTAATACTTAGTCTTTGGTCAGAATAGGGTTAGACCAGAACACATTTGTATTAAAATGTGTTCGATACAATTATATTGTAGAACTTTTGAATATTTTCCATTTTTAAACGAGTTATTTCGCTACCCAGGTTTCTACCATGAGTGGTGTCTTCAGGCGATTTTCAATAACTGATTTTACCGTTTATCATTTTTCTTTTTAAAAACGCTCTTGTAACGGTGTTTTATTTGAACGTTCTCGTGGCGGGGAATTTATGAACGCGCAATTTCATCTATGGTTGTATGAACCTAATAGGTATTTCTTAGTGTGTACGCATTTAGTCATAATTTCTGTTCTTTCATTTGACAGTTCGTCTTTATTTGGGAATATCACAATTTTTAATTTTTCTTCTTGGCACAGTCTACATTTTTTTCTGCCGCTGTAAGGCTTGGCAGTTTTTACAATGCTCCACATTATGACTGGGTCTTTTCCATTTTTCGATTTCAATTTCCAGACGTGGTTAGCCAATTTTGTATTGTTTTTTAATTTTTCTATTTTAAATGTAGATCTGTGATTAAACCACCACCTGGTCTTAAAGGTGTCTTTAGTTGAGCCCAAATATATTTTGTTTTGGCCATCTGGGTCATGTACCTCTGCCTTGTAAATTATTTCTTTTGTGTTGTAGAGACCTTGAAGTGGACATTTTTTTTATCTCTGAATTTGCATTCTTTGTTAGTGGTTTTGTTTTGTAAAATGCGATCTAAGTTTCTGGCATTTTGTTTTTTATGAAACTATCTAAATTATTAGTGCAATTATAACTTAGCTTGATTGTGTTTCTGTTGAAAATTTTGTTTAGTTTTGATTCTTTTGGAAAGTGTCTATCTATTAGCTAAAAATATTTAATCTATTTTGGTCTTTACTTATATATATATATATATATATATATATACAAAGTTCTTTATTATAATAAACGGGATTGCCATCAGCTGTTTTGTTGTATTCCACTTAATCTCATCCTCAGTCTTTCAATCTTAATTTTAGCTTTGGGAAAAGCCAGAAATTAGCAGAAGCTTAATTTGGACTTTCACTGAGAGACATAAATGATGTAATGGTCTGCCAAATATTGCCACACAAGACATATATACTCACTCAGTATACTCACTCAGTCATTGTAAATACAATGGTCGCACAGTTTGCAAGCTCACTCAGTGGTGTCTCACAGCCAGTTGAATAAAGCTCCCTTCAATAGCCAAATTATGTCAAGGCTGAACAACCAGTTCTTGAGATATTCAGAATGGCTGGATATTTTCACCTGTTTGGTTCCTTTGTAAGCATTCACGAGAGGCACGAAGTTTGAAAGTGACGATCAAGTCAAAAGTGCTGTGAGTGATTGGCTGAGACAACAGTCCAAAGATTTGACAGTGACTTTTTTTTAATGCTCACATGGCAGTGAATTTTTGAACGTTCAAAAATTTTTTTCGTTCAAAACTTCCATGCCACATGAGCGTTCCAAAAAAAAAAACAAAAAAAAACAAAAAACAAAAAAACAAAAACAAAAAAACAAACACCGTTCCGTGAGCGTTCTTAAAGAAAAACGGCAAACAGTAAAATCAGTTATTGCAAATCGCCTGAGGACACCACTCATGGTAGAAACCTAGGTCGCCGCTTAATAACTCGTTTACAAATGGAAAATATTCAAAAGTTCTACAATATAATTGTATTGAACACTTTTTAATACAAATGTGCAATGGTCTAACCTTATTATGACCAGAAACTTAGTAATTAAACAATATACAAATAAATATACAAAGGTCTTTATTATAATAAACGGGATTGCCATCAGCTGTTTTGTTGTATTCCACTTAATCTCATCCACAGTCTTTCAAAAATATCTTGAAATGCTAAAGAGTATATTTACTCAATAAAATCGACATTGGCTTCATTCACAGTCATGAGATGTTTTCGAAATCTGCTGCAACTCTTCTGATTGGTCTTGTTTAAAGGAATGAATGCTGCCGTAATTCTTGCCTTCAATCCATCTATGATGTTGCAAGGCGTTTTGTTCTTCTCTCGCTCCGCTGTGCTCCACACATAATAATCTGGTGGGGTTGCAGTCTGGGGTATTAGGTGGTCAGATATAAGGGGTGATGTGATCGCAGCCATGAATGAGTTCTGCTTGACTGACATGGTGCAGAATACTGTTGCTAGATACAGGATCTACTAGCAGCCACCCTCTTAACCCAAGGCAGCATTGTATCCTCAAGGCACTTGATGTAGGCCACTGTGTTGAGTCCGAGGCCTTGTGGGAAGACGATTTTTTTAATAATCATATCACCCCAAGCAAGTCAGTCTATTGCCACTGGTGCGCAAGGAGTTACATAGGAGGAAAGTAATGAGAAAGAGTGACAGGTTATAGGGGTGTTAGGAAGTGGGTAAGAGAAGGATGAGAATGCTGATGAGAGTGGAGTGGACAGAGAAAGGAACATGAGAGAGAGGATGCAAGTTAGTGAGATATATGATGACTATTGACTTTAACTTAAACTCCTGGAGATTGTAGCTGTCAGGGAAGTAAGTAAACGGTAGAGAATTCCACGGGCGGGAAGTGCGAGAAAAGAAGCTGCTGGAGTAGAATTTGCGTTTACATCTTATTGGTTTCACAGTAAAACGGCTAGTCCTTGTTGCTAATCATGTGGCTTGAGTAAATTCATATATAGGGGCCACCAGTGAGCTAAGTTCATCGGAGCTATTTGTAAAAGAGACACAGAGAAGCCACGTTGCGCCGGTGAGAATGTGACTTTATCTTGGCTGCCAGGTCGGGATCGATCACATTACAGATTCCCCGTTGAATTTTGTCAAGGGCCCCTAAGTGAATAGCAGGGGCACCCGACCAGATATGGCAGCAGTATTCAATGCAAGGGCGGATGGTAGATTTATATATGTGCAGGATGGTTTCAGACGAGAAAAACTTCCTGGCCCCACACAGAGAACCGACCTTCTTAGCAGCGGATTTAGCTATGGATTAAATATAGTCGTTCCACTTGAGGTCAGTTGTGAGAGTTAACCCGAGGAAGGCGTAGTGTTTTGCTCTCAGGGAGACTAGCCTGGTCTATGCTAATGAGGGGGGAGTAAGAGCGATTGCCTGTAATGGTTAATTAGATAGCAACTTTGTTTTGGAAGCATTAAAATTCACGAGTCATTTCTTACCCCAGTCCACCATGGCTTGGAGGTTCTTTTCACGCTCAGCAGCGAGGTTTGAATGGAGGCAAAACGTCGCCACCACTACAAGAGACAAAGGGAAGCCACATCACGCCGGTGAGAGAGCGAATGCAGCCGAGCTGCCAAGTCGGGATCGATCACATTACAGATTCTCCGTTGGATTTTGTCAAGAACAGCAAAGTGAATATCAGGAGCACCCGACCAGATATTCAATACCCGGGTGGATGGTAGATTTATATATCTATATATATATAAAAGGCAAAATCTTTGTGTCTGTATGCCCGTTATACAGATCCACACTTTTTAGCCAATTCTCACCAAAGTTCACCCAAATATTCTTTTGGCTTCTGGCCAGGTGATTTATTTTACCGATTTCTCCTATATATCAGAAATCGATACCCCGATATTCGATCAGGTCTGATCAAGATCAGGATTTCAGCCCTTTTATCTTGGTTATTGCTGCAGAATTTGCTCTAACTTGATAAAATTATAGTTTTTAGTCTCAAACATTAGTAGATCTTCTCAGACGACTAATTTTCCCCGATATCGGAAATCGATACCCCCGCAAACCTGATCAAAAACCAATATTCAGCCATCAATATGGCTCATTTTCTCCAATTTTACTCCCGATGGGTACGATAAGTTTTCATGGACTTACTTAGGTTAGTTTATCATTAGATGACTTATTTGACTCCGTTATTGGAAATTGATACTTCGATTCCTGATCAAAAGTCTGATCAAAATCAGGCCTTCAGCCTTTTTATTTTGGTTTTTGCTTCGGGTTTTGCTATAAGTAGGTATAATTGTAGTTCTTAGTTTCAGTCATGATACCATTTACTCAGAGGACTTATTTAGCCTTCAAAATTCAGTTTGTGACGGAAAACTTATTTGACATCGATACCAGGAAATCAAAATTTGACTTACGTCTATTCATTTTTTTTTTTTTATCTACGATTTCGCTTTGATTGGAAACAACTATTGCTTTTTAGTCTTTCGTGCCAACGTCTAAAATGTCTGAGTTCCAGGATCATGGATTAGTTTTAAAGCTTTCATTACATCCGAGCAACGCCGGGCTATACTGCTAGTGTGCAATATAGGGAAGAAACTTCAGTTTGTTTTCAGTGATGTAACGAAGGAGCAAATAAGTAGTGAATGTACTAAAGACCTTTTCGAGAACTAAGATAATTGATGTAATTTTCTATTCGCATGAGATAAAATTAACTTTGTATAATGCTTGATATTTCCTCGTTCGTGAACTTTAGAATTCTCATCATCATATTCATTTCTACGGAATGAATGAGAAATTGGAAATTTTCAATGGAGAATAGAATAAAATGAATTAAAAAATTTAAAAATATGTATTCAAAAAATATAAAACAATCAAATAAATTCTATTCATCCTCAGATCCCAAAAACTCATCACTGCTGGATTCATGTAAAAGCTTTAAACTACCATCTACAGAATCATCACTACTATCAGTAATATGCAACAAATGATCCCCATTTCCATTCATAATGGTGAAGAACGAGAGAAGACACAGCATAGAACTTACGGTTACATCTAGCCAGTTCAAATATAAATTGATGAAGCCTTGTACTATCGGTAATATTTTGCAATAAGTGATCCCCATTTCCATTCATAATGATGAAGAACGAGAAAAGACACAGCATAGAACTTACGGTTCATCTAATGATTTTCAAATATAAATTGATGAAACATTGCTATCAGTAATATACACTAAATGATCTACATTCCATTCATAGTAGTGAAGAACGAGAAAAGACAACTTAGAACTTTTTGATTTACATCTAGCCAGTTCAAATATAAATTGATGAAGCAATATGGTAATATGCAATAAATGATCCTTCCATTCATAATGGTGAAGAACGAGGAAAGACAACATAGAACCACGGTTTATCATCAACCGGTTCGAATATAAATTGATGAAACTGTAGTATATCAGTAATATGCAACAAACCAATCCCCATTTCCATTCCGCAATGGTATGAAGAACGAACCACAGCACCAGAACTTACAGTTCATCTAGCGGTTCAAATATAAATTGATGGAAACCTTATTTATATCAGTAATATGCAACAAATAATCCCCATTTCCATTCATAATGGTAAAGAAGAACGAGGAAGAACCTGACATAGAACTTACGGTTCATCTAGCCAGTTCAAATATAAATTGATGAAACAGTATTGCTATCAGTAATACAACAAATGATCCCCATTTTCAAGTGTAATGGTGAAGAACGAGAAAAGACAGCATAGAACTTACAGTTTCATCTATTGTTCAAATATAAATTGATGAAACCTTGTTGCTATCAGTAATATGCAACAAATAAATCCTTTCCATTGCGTGGTGAAGAACGAGAAAACGGCACTTAGAACTTCTGGTTTCATCTAATGATTCAAATATAAATTGATGAAACCTTGTTGCTATCAGTAATATGCAACAAATGATCCCCATTTCATTCATAATGGTGAAGAACAGTGGCACTTGACACGGTTCATCTAGCGGTTCAAATATAAATTGATGAAACTGTATTTTCATCAGTAATATGCAACAAATGATCTTCATTTCCATTCGCAATGATGAAGAACAAGAAAAGACACAGCACTTAGAACTTTGATTTCATCTAAACGGTTCAAATATAGAATTGATGAAACCTTGTTGCTGCTGGTAATATGCAACAAATGATCCCCATTTCCATTCGCAATGATGAAGAACGAGAAGACTTACAGCATAGAACTTACGGTTTCATCAACCAGTTCCAAATATAAATTGATGAAACAGCATTTAACGCTATCAGTAATATGCAACAAATGATCATTCCATTCATGATGGTGAAGAACGAGAAAGACAGCGCCAGAACTGCGGTTCATCAACCAGTTCAAATATAAATTGATGAAACCTTGTTATATCAGTAATATGCAACAATCATTCATTCGCGGCGGTGAAAAACGAAAGACACAGCACTAGAACTTGCAGTTCATCTAGCGGTTCCGATATAAATTTCGTCAAAGCCTTGTTACTCAGTAATATGCAACAAATGATCATTTCCATTCATAATGGTGAAGAACGAGAAGACACAGCATAGAACTTTGATTTCGTAGCCAGTTCAAATGTAAATTGATGAAGCCTTGTTGCTAATCTAGTACTGTGATAAGGTTCATAAAGTTTCGATTGTGAACAGATCATCCGAGCAATTACAAGGTAACCAAAAAAGTTCTGTCCGTTTTTAGAGGAAAAAAAACGCTTCACAGTATGTGTAACTTATATTTAGTCTTCGAAGTAATCGCCATCGGCATCCAGCACCTTTTGCCAATGTGTCTCCAGCTGTTCAATGCCCTTGCGGTAGAACTCGGGGGGTTTTGACGCAATGAAGTCCGTGAGGGCTTTGCTAAAGTCTGCTTCTTTGGTGAAAGATTTCCCACGAAGATGATTATCCAATGAAGAGGTAATCGGATGGTGCAAGGTCAGGTGAATAAGGTGGATGGCACAAAGTCTCCCACCCTTATTGCTGTTTAGTATCCCTGACCACTCGCGCGAGATGCCGCCTGGTGTTATCATGGAGGAAGCACATCTTTGCGATTCACCAGTGCTGGCTCCTTCTGGCGCAATGCCTGTTGCACACGTTTCAATTGCTGCGAGTATAGGTCTCAATTGACTGTTTGGTCCCTTGGTAGCAGTTCATAATGGATCACTTGACAACCTGTCCACCAGACACAAAGCATAATCTTGCGTGGGTGCATAGGCGGTCTTGTGGTGTGAGGAACAGCATCCTGAGGAGACAACCAATGTCTGGAACGCTTGGGAGTTTCATACAGAACTCACTTTTCATCACTGGTAAGCACTCGATTGAATAAGAATGCGGTACAGTGGCGAGAAAGCAGCGATATGCAGTCTGCCACTCGTTGTCCTTTGTAGACCACCAACAGCGTTTACGGAAGCCACTTGCTCAGTTTGTACGTTTAACCTACGCGGTGCAGGTGAAGTCTAACTGTTTCGTCGGAAACGTTGAACTGCCTTGCAAGTTCACCACACGTTGGACTACTGTCCTCTTCAATGGCCGCCTTCAGGACTCCGTCATTCAAGACCTGTGGTCGTCCACTGCGAGGCTCATCAAGGAGAGACAAATCTCCTGACTTGTATTTCGAAACCAACGCCTTGGAGTACGTTCATCCACAGCACTATACCGCGTCTCCAACCTATGATTGGTTCGTCCTATGTAAACCGCATCGTAACTGCATTTAAATTTATAAACAACAGAATTTTTACGAAAGTAGGACAACCTATCTTTAGGAAAGGAAGGAAACACAGGTCTTGTTTGAAAAACAACACGTAACTGTACTGAAAAATACCCGAACGAAAAACACGCCGAAACCTTATGAGTTAGCATTTGACATTTCCTACTAAGCCAAGGCAGTTTCAAATATATTGGACAGCGACTAGGTCCCTCAACTAATGATTCTTTATAACGTCAGACGTTATAAAGAAGCATTTTGTTCAAAGTAATATATATATATATATATATATATATATATATATATATATATATTTTTTTTTTTTTTAAGTCCCAAAATGAAATAACTTGTAGGTAAAATCCCAAAAATCAAATCCTATTAATAATAATTTTATTAATATTAAAAATAATCCAGATGGAGGACTCGATGTAAATAGTATTATTTATTTCTTCTTCTTCTTCTTCATTGTGTCATGTTCTTTCAGGACGTAGGAGATCATGGCCTTCCACGTCTTCCTATCCCTGGTGGCTCCTAACAAGCTTTCTCCTGTTACACCACGCAACACCCGTTCTGTCATCCACTAGCTGAAGCCGATAAATCTAGAATATAAATATATAGAAACTAGCATGGCCACAAAATGAGGGATCAGTTTATATATTGATTATAATATAGAATTGGTTCTCCATTTTATACCCACATTATAATTTCTTATAAACAATTGGCATATATATACTTTTTCTATGTACTTTGTCCTTTCAGGACGTAGGCGATCATGGCCTTCCACGTCTCGCTATTCCTGGTGGCTCTTAGCACGCCTTCTCCTGTTACACCATGCAACCCCCGTTCTGAAATCCACCTGCTCAGGCCCGTCAAGTACGTTACACGTTGCTTTCTCCTGTCTTTCTTTCCCTCTATCTGGCCTGTCAATATCAGGTTCGCCAAGCCCTTCTTCCTCATTTCATATCCCAGGAACTTCAGCTGTCTCTTCTTGATGCTCAGTATTAATTTCCTTTTCGCTTCCATTCTTTCCAAAACTTCATCATTGCTCACACGCTCTATCCATGACATTCGCAGTATCTTTCTGTAGAAGCAAATTGCTTCAAATTTTTCCTTCATCTTTGATGATATTGTCCAGCATTTACTGCATTATTGAAGACCTGACAACACATAGCAATCCAGTATTCTCTTCTTTGTTTCTAGCAAAATTGTCCTGTTTCTTAATACTTTACTCAACTTCTGGAATGCTTCCTTCGCCATACCAATTTGTCTTCGGATCTCTGTACCGCTCTTTCCGTCTTCTGTTATAACACTTCCCAGTCATTTAAATTTTTGTACCTGCTTTATTCTAGTATCCCCCACCATGTATTCGGCATTTTGGGTTGCCCTTTTTACTGAAGACCATGCATTCGGTTTTCTTGCAGTTTATTTGTAGTTCTTTCTTGTCACTCTCTTCAGCTACCTTCTGTAGGAGTTATTGTAGTTTTCTTTCTGTGTCTGCTATCAGCACCGTATCATCTGCGTACCTTAGGTTGTTTAAATTGTGGCCTCCGATGACAAATCCAGGCTTAACTTCTAGGGTCCTCAAAATATTCTCGCTGTACAAGTTGAACAGATCCGGTGAAAAAACACATTCTCGTCTTACGCTCCTTTCTATCTTTGTATATCTGCTGAATTCGCTACATGTCCGTATACGAGCGGTTTGCTGTATTAAAAGATCA
>JBBBDQ010002665.1:737500-747500 GCA_037127315.1 Ascarosepion bandense | reverse complement strand
GGGGCCAGATTGTTATATTACAATAGAACCCAACCCTTTTTTCTTTTTATAATCATATCGCCCCAAGATAGGCAGTTTACTGCCACTGGTTCGCAGGGGGTTACATAGAAGGAAAGATATGAGAAAGAGTGAATAGGGAGTGTCAGGAAGTGGGTAAGAGAAGTATGAGAATACTGATGAGAGTGAAGTGGACGGAGAAAGAAGCATGGTTTCTTGCTTCTTAGTGACCTACAATCTTTAAAAATTTGAATGCAATGTCAATCATTCTCTTCTGGTTTCCTGATCCATGTACTTTTATTGTTCCTTCTCCTCACTAAAATCTTATCACTTTTTTACACTCTTGTGTCTTAGTGGCTTTATCATCTTGCGTGGGGGTGAACTGATAACAATCAAAATGTTGCAGTGACAGCTCTTTTTACTTTGCATTCACAGTTAGTTTAATATATTTATAACAATCACAATTTTTGAGATTGTAGCTGTTAGGGAGGCAAGTAAACGGAAAGGAATTCTACAGGCGGGAAGTGCGAGAAAAGAAGCTGCTCGAGTAGAATTTGCGTTTACATTGTATTGGTTTCACAGTAAAGGGTGGGACCTAGTTGCTAATCTTCTGACTTGAGTAAATTCATATATAGAGGGCAACAGTGAGCTAAGTTTATCGGAGCAGAAGCCATAAAAAGTATATGTAGAAGAGGCATTGGTAAGCTACATTGCGCCGGTGTGAAAATGATTACATCTGATCAGCTAAGTCGGGATCGATCCCATTACAGATTCTTCGTTGGATTTTGTAAAGGACCCCAAGGTGGATCCTGCTAGTTTACCCATAGCTGGAGCGTGAAGAGATAGATTGATAACTTTCCCATGGGTACCTGCGCGTAAGTGAATGCCAAAAATTCAAGTGGTATTTGAACACAGCTCTCCGATTTCTCGCTCCGAGCCACTGCACCACAACGCACATCCAAGAGTCACGATTACCATATTAAAACATTGCATTTCTCTTTTTGAAATCTTTCAACATCTGGATTTGGCAATTTTAATTACATACCCAAAACAGAAACACATGTTCACACGTCTAACATGGATGAAAGCGTTGGTTGAATCCAGTGACTTGATCCAGGGAATTATGAGTTCAGTACATAGCTACAGCAGAAGGTATTAAAAGCTTGGGAGAGTTGAGTTAAAAGGGAGATAACTAATACTGAGGCATCCGGAATAGGCATGACACGCAGAACTAGAACAATCTGCTTAGGAATAATTTGCCAAATAAAGAGTTCAGTTCAAAACTCTAACCACGTGAAGAAGGCCGGGGCATAAAAAAACTTCTTGAATATGACAATGAAGACGGTTTGGCAGGGTAGTCTTCTGCGCAAACTCTAGGACAACGGTATTTCTGGACGATGGTTTGATTTAATCTAATCATTCCTATCTAAATCTAAACTTATTTATAAATGAAACTTTGTCTGTGTGTGTGTTTGTGTGTGTGTGTGTGTGTGTGTGTGTGCGTGTGTGCGTGTGTGTCCGTTACCTATAGACTCCGAAACGGCTGAACCGATTTTCTTGAAAAGTTACACAGTTGTACTATAAGCATTTGTGAATGTTCTTAGCTTGGTTTTGTGTCGAGGTATCCCCGATAAATATCGAAAATTCCAAATTAAAAAAATCGGGTTATAGGAGGAGTGGTCCGATTTTAATCAAATTTTATACACTCATAGAGAAAGACATAACAAACGATATTCAGAAGTTTCAAGGTTTCAGTTCTTACAACAGTGCAGAAAATAAATCGATAATATATATATATATATATATATATATATATATATATATATATATATATATATATATATAAAAGGCAAGATGTTTGTGTGTGTGTGTCTGTTTGTCTGTATGTCTGTATTTTTTTCAGCACTTTTATTTTAGTTTTTGCTTCGGGTTTGGCTCAAAGTAGGTATAATTGTAGTTCTTAGTCTCAGCCATAATACCATTTACTCAGAGGACTTATTTAGCCTTCAAAATTCAGTTTACGACGAAAAGAACCTATTTGATGTCGATACCAGGAAATCAAAATTTGACTTACATCCATTCATTTTTCTTTCAGTCTACGGTTTCGCTTTAACTGGAAACAACTATTGCTTTTTAGCAATACGTCGTAAACTGAATATTTACTATTTATTTACATTTTTATTACTCAGTAATAGTCGATAGATTTGACTCAATGAAAAAATATTTTCTACGGTTTCGCTTTAACTGGAAACAACTATTGCTTTTTAGTCTTTCGTACCAATGTCCAAAGATTCTGAGCTCTAGGACCATGGATTAGTTTTAAAGCTTTCATTACACCCGAGCAACGCCGGGCTATACTGCTAGTGCATATATATATATATATATATATATATATATATATATATATATATATGTATATTAGGTGCGATTGGTAAATTGTCGCAATTCTTTTAGTATTTCAAATATTCTTTAGGCTGAGTCTGAGCTCCAGGACCATGGATTAGTTTTAAAGCTTTCATTACACCCGGGCAACGCCGGGCTATACTGCTAGTCGAATAATAAAATAAAAGTCGTTTTGAACGGGCAAACCTCCAGATCCTTTCACACGAACATGGGTGTCCCTCCATGCTCTGTTCTAGGTCCTACGATTTTTCTGGCCTTCATCAATGACTCTCGTGATGTCATTAGTTCCCAAGTAGGCATCTACTCTCATCCCAATAGGAAATCTTTCAAGGCTGACAAAGTAAACCTTGCTGCTGCTTTTGAAATGGACCCCCAATCGGTGGTTAACTGGAGCAAGAAATGGCTGGTTAATTTTAATGCCTCCAAAACAAAACTGCTCTCCTTTTACCACCATAGAGAAACTTTCTTGTCAACCACCAGCATGACTGAGGCAAATCTCCTTGAGAGCAACACACTATGCCTCCTTGGCCTTACTTTTTCAATCAACCTGAAGCGCCACTACTACACAGAATCCATAGCTGCTTCTAGGATTGTTGGATTACTGTGTTGGACCAGGAGATTTTTCATCAGAATCGATCATGCACATTTATAAATCTACCATTTATCTGTTTGAGTTTTGTTTAACGGCATATCAACACCTCTGTGGGTTATATAATGCCAAAAAAGTAGGGTTTTAAGGTACTTTTTTTAAATGTTCGGTTATATTGAGAAGGTTGGTTTAGTCAGATCTTAATGAAAATTTTTTTGAAGTTTCAGTTTAAATCACATTTCGTCTTTTTATTGTTGGGGAAAATCAAAGAAAAAATCTGTAAACTGTCAATGATAAAAATTATTACAAATGTGAATGGATTGAACAAAAATTTTCAAAGAAAATATTTGAAAGTTTCTTTTTTATGAAGTACTTCAACTTGGTGTCCCTCAAGGTTCTTTCTGGTCTTCATCAATGACCTTCATGTCATTAGTTTCCAAGTAGGCATCTATGCAGATGACACCATCAATTACTCCTGTCTCAATAGGAGATCTGCAGAGGATGACAAAGTAGACTTGGCTGCTGCTCTTCTGACAGACCTCCCAATCAATGGTTAACTGGGGCAAGAAATGGCTTGTAAATTTTAATGCCTCCAAAACAAACGGCTCTCCTTCAACCAACATAGAGAAACTTTCCTGCCAACCATCATCATGGATGATGCTGATCTTGTGGTGAGCGAAAAACTGTATTTTTTTGGCCTTACTTATTCAATCGACCTGCAGTGGAACGACTACATTAAATTCATAGCTGCTTCTAGCAATGTTGGGTTACTGTTTCGGGCCAGGGGTTTTTTCATCAAAATCGATCTTGCACATTTATAAATCTATCATTTACCTGTTTGAGTTTTTAGTTTTGTTTAAGGACATATCAACACATCTGTGGGTTATTTAATCCCAAAAAAGAAGAGGTTTAAGGTACTATTTTTATGTTCGGTTATAGTGAGAAGGTAGATTTAGTCAGATTTCGATAAAAAATTTTTTTTGAAGTTTCAGTTTAAATCACTTTTTGTCTCTTTATTTTTGGGGAAAATCAAAGAAAAAATCTGTAAACTGTCAATGAAATAAATTATTACAAATGTGAAGGAATTGAACAAAAATTGTAAAAGATAATATTTGAAAAATTATTTTATGAAGCACTTCAACTTGGTGTCCCTCCAGTCTCTATCGTAGGTACTTTCTTCATCAAAGTAGGCATTTATGCAGATGACACCATCAATTACTTATGTCTCAATAGGAAATCTATTAAAGCTGACAAAGTAAACATGACTGTTGCTCTTAAAACGGACCTCCAATCAGTGGTTAAATGGGGCAAGAAATGGCTTGTAAATTTTAATGACTCCAAAACAAAGCTGCATTCCTTAAACCACCATAGAGAAACTTTCCTGCCAGTCATCAGAATAGCTGAATAAAAGTCTCCTACACGCCTCTTTGGTTTCACTTTTTCCGCCGACTTGAAGTGGAACGAGTATATCGGATCTCTAGCTGCATCGACTGCTAGGAAAGTTGGGTCCCTGTATTGAGCCAGAAAGTGTTTCTCGTCAGAATCGAATTTGCACATTTATAAATCTATCATTTGTCCATGCATTGAATACCGTTGAAATATCTGGTCGGGTGCTCCTGCTATTCATCTCGAGGTTGTCGTCATGATCGATGTTTCACATTTATAAATCTACCATTCATCCGTGCATTGAATACTGATGCCATATCTGGTCGGGTGCACCTGCTATTCATCCCGAGGTTCTCGTCATAATCGATCTTTCACATTTATAAATCTACCATTCACCCGTGCATTGAATACTGATGCAATATCTGGTCGGGTGCTCCTGCTGTTCATCCCGAGGTTCTCGTCATAATCCATCTTTCACATTTATAAATCTACCATTCATCCGTTCATTGAATACCGCTGCCATACTTGGTCGTGTGCTCCTGCTATTCATCTCGAGGTCCTCGTCATAATCGATCTTTCACATTTATAAATCTACCATTCATCCGTGCATTGAATACTGAAGCCATACCTGGTCGGGTGTTCCTGCTGTTCATCCCGAGGTTCTCGTCATAATCCATCTTGCACATTTATAAATCAACCATTCATCCGTGCATTGAATACTGATGCAATATCTGGTCGGGTGCTCCTGCTGTTCATCCCGAGGTTCTCGTCATAATCCATCTTTCACATTTATAAATCTACCATTCATCCGTGCATTATATACTCTTGCCATATCTGGTCGGGTGCTGCTGCCATTCATCTCGAGGTTCACGATATAATCCCAAGAAGGATCTGCAATATAATCGATCTTTACCTGGCATCTCGACTTCAGTTACTTTCTCATTGTTGTGATGTGGCTTCCCTCTGTCTTTTCTACAAATATTTTCATGGCAAATGCTCTGATGAGCTTTTTTCCTGGTGTCCCGTCTACGTGAATTTAAGCGTGCTGGTACAGTGCTGATAGCAGACGCAGAAAGGAAACTACAAGACCTCCTGCAGAAGGTAGCTGAAGAGAGTGTGAAGAAAGGACTACAAATAAACTGTAAGAAAACCGAATGGTCATCAGTAAAAAGGGCAGCCCAAAATGCCAAATACAGGTCGGGCATACCAGAATCAAGCAGGTACAAAAATGTAAATACCTGGGAAGTGTTATAACAGAAGACGGAAAGTGCGACACAGAGATCCGAAGGCGAATTTGCATGGCGAAGGAAGCATCCCAGAAGTTCAGTAAGTAAACAGGACAATTTTTCTAGAAACTAGGAAGAGAGGACTGGATTGCTATGTGTTGTCAGTTCTTCAATATGGCAGTGAATGCTGGACAATATCATTAAAGATGAAGGAAAAACTTGAAGCAACTTAAATGTGTTTCTACAGAAGGATGCTGCGAATATCATGGATCGAGCATTTGAGAAATGATGAGGTTTTGGAAAGGATGGAAACAAAAAGGAAAATAAGAAAGAGACAGCAGAAGTTCCTGGGACATGCAATGAGGAAGGAGGGTTTGGAGAACCTGATACTAACAGGCCAGATAGAGAGGAAAAAGAGACAGGGGAAAGCAGCGGGTAACATATTTGAAGGAGCTGATCAGGTGGATGATGGAACGAAGGTTACATGGTGTAACAGGAGAAGGAGTGCTAAGAGCCGCCAGGGATAGGGAGATGTGGAAAGTCATGATCGCCTACGTCCGATAGGGCCCATAGAAGAAGACTAGACTGTCATTTTGACTACTTCTTTATTTTTTATTTTTTCTTGTAACTCCTGTTTTTCTTCATATTTACTCCTTTTGCTTTTGACAATCATTTATTTCTTCATCTTTTCTTTTGCTCGTCATTCTTTTTTTTTTATTCTTTATTTTTTTAATCTTTTCTCTTTTCTTCATGTGTCCCCATTTCTTCATTTCTTCTTCTCCTTTATTTCTTCATCTTTTCTCTCATTCTTCTTTTTACTTCACTTCTTCATTTATTCTTGTTCTCTACTACTTCATCTTCTTTCTATTCTTCTTTTGGACACCCCTTCTTCATTAATTCTTCTTTATTTCGACTCCTTCATTATTTCTTTTTCTTTTCTTTCACTCCTTTAGACCCTACTTCTTCATTTATTCTTGTTCTCTACTACTTCATCTTCTTTCTATTCTTTTTTGGACACTCCTTCTTCATTAATTCTTCTTTATTTCGACCCCTTCATTATTTCTTTTTCTTTTCTTTCACTCCTTTAGACCCTACTTCTTCATTTATTCTTGTTCTTTATTTCATCATCTTTTTTCTCCCCTTCTATTGATCTTACTTCTTCATCTATACTTCTTATTTATTCCGACTCCATCTTTAATTCTTAATCTTTTCTCTCTTTTTATTCGAACTCTATTCTTCTTCTGAACAGCTCAAAAGAGACATGTTAAAAGATGAAGAAATATAAACCAAGAATAACTGAAGAAGTGCGATCAAAAGAAGAAGAGAGACAAGATGAAAAAAAAAAAAGATTTTTTTCCTTATTTCTTTTTTTCTTTCTTCTGGTTTAAACAACATTTCTTCATTTATTCTTGTTCTTTATTCCGACTCCTTCTTTATTTCTTCATCTTTTCTCTCAATCTTCTTTTTACTTCATTTAGTCTTTTTCTCTACTACTTCATCTTCTTTCTATTCTTCTTTTTGACACTCCTTCCTCATTAATTCTTCTTTATTTCGACCTCTTCTTTATTTCTTTTTTCTTTTCTTTCTCTCCTTTTGACACCACTTCTTCATTTATTCTTGTTCTTTATTTCATCATCTTTTTTCTCTTCTTCTATTGATCCGACTTCTTCAATTATACTTCCGACTCCATCTTTAATTCTTAATTTTTTTCTCTCTTTTTATTCGGACTTCATACTTCATTTATTGTAGTTCTTTGTTTTTTCATTTTTTTTCTTTTAACCCAACTTCTACATTTATCATTGTTCTTTATATTGATTCCTTTTTCATTTCTTCCTCTTTTCATTCTTTTTCCTTTGACTATACTTCTTTTGGCCCTACTTCAAGAATAAATGAAGAAGTGGGACCAAAAAAAGAGGAGAGAAAAGATGAAGATATAAAGAAGGAGTCAAAAGAAGGAGTCAAAATAACTGGAGAAGAGGCAAAACAATAAGAAAGAAAATATAAAGAATAAAAAATGAGTCGAAAAAAAGAATAACAAAAAAAGAAAAATAAAGATGAAGAATAAAGAAGGAGTCACAACAAAGAACAAAAGTAAATAAAGAAGATGGGTCAAAAGAAGAAAAAAGAAAAGATAAAGAAATATTTATAAATGGAACTGTGTGTGTGTCTGTGTGTGTGTGTGTGTGTCTCCCCGTTACCTATAGACTCCGAAACGGCTGAACCGATTTTCTTGAAAATTTACACAGTTGTACTATAAGCGTCTGCGAATGTTCTTAGCTCCGTTTTGTGTCGAGGTACCCCCGATAAATATCGAAAATCGATAATCGAAAAAATCGGGTTATAGAAGGAGTGGTCCGATTTTAATCAAATTTGATACACTCACAGACAAAGACATAAGAAACGATATTCAGTAGTTTCAAGGTTACAGTTCTTAAAATAGTGTAGAAAATCGATAATATCCCCGATATCGGAAATCAATGCTACCGATATTCTATTGAATCTGATCAAAAATCGATATTCAGCCATCAATATGGCTCATTTTCTCCAATTTTACTCCCGATGGGTACGATAAGTTTTCATGGACTTACTTAGGTTAATTTATCCTTGGATGACTTCTTTGACTCCGATATTGGAAATCGATACCCCTATAGCCTACTGGGTCTGATCAAAATCAGTTTTTCAGCCCTTTTATTTTAGTTTTTGCTTCGGGTTTTGCTCTAAGTAGATATAATTGTAGTTCTTAGTCTCAGCCATGATACCATTTACTCAGAGGACTTATTTAGCCTTCAAAATTCAGTTTACGACGAAAAGAACTTATTTGATATCGATACCAGGAAATCAAAATTTCACTTACATCCATTCATTTTACTTTCAGTCTACGGTTTCGCTTTAACTAGAAACAGCTATTGCTTTTTAGTCTTTCGTGCCAACGTCCAAAGAGTCTAAGCTCCAGGACCATGGATTAGTTTTAAAGCTTTCATTACACCCGAGCAATGCCGGGCTAAACTGCTAGTAAAGAAATAAAGAGAATGTCAGAAGAATGAACATGTATAGAAGACGAAGTAGGGTCTAAAGGAGAGAGAAAAGAAAAGGAAATAAAGAAGAGGTCGAAATAAAGAAGAATAAATGAAGAAGGAGTGTCAAAAAGAAGAATAGAAAGAAGATGAAGTAGTAGAGAAAAAGACTAAATGAAGTAAAAAGAAGATTGAGAGAAAAGATGAAGAAATAAAGAAGGAGTCGGAATAAAGAACAAGAATAAATGAAGAAATGTTGTTTAAACCAGAAGAAAGAAAAGAAGAAATAAGGAAAAAAATCTTCTTTTTTTTTTTCATCTTGTCTCTCTTCTTCTTTTGACCGCACTTCTTCAGTTATTCTTGGTTTTTATTTCTTTATCTTTTCTCTCTTCATATTTTGACCCTAATTTTTCATTTATTCTTGTTTTTTACTCGGAAATTTTTTTATTACTTTATTTTTTCTTTCTTTTTCTTTTTCAAATTTTTATTTATTCTTGTTCTTTCCTCGGACTCTTTCTTTCTTTCTTTATTTATTTTTCCTTTCTTCTTCTTTTCAACATTTTTCATTTATTCTTGTTCTTTCCTCTGATTCCTTCTTTATTTCTTCATTTTTTTTTAAATTTATTTTCAACATTTTTCATTTATTCTTGTTCCTTCGTCGGACTCCTTCTTTATTTCTTTATTTTTCTTTGTTTTTCTTTCCAATATTTTCAGTTATTCTTATTCTTTCCTCCGACTCCTTCTTTATTTCTTTTTTTCTTTCTTTTTCTTTTCGACATTTTTCATTTATTCATGTCCTTTCCTCTGATTCCTTCTTTATTTCTTTATTTTTTCTTTCTGATACTATTTTCAACATTTTTCATTTATTCTTGTTCTTTCGTCGGACTCCTTCTTTATTTCCTCTTTTTCTTTCTTTTTTCTTTTCTACATTTTTATTTATTCTTGTTCTTTGCTCGGACTCCTTCTTTCTTTATTTATTTTTCTTTCTTTTTCTTTTCAACATTTTTCATTGATTCTTGTTCTTTCGTCGGGCTCTTTCTTTATTTCTTTATTTTTTCTTTCTTTTTCTTTTCAATATTTTTCTTTTATTCTTGTTTATTGCTCGGACTCCTTTATTTCCTTGTTTTCTTTGTTTTACTTTTCAACATTTTTCATTTATTCTTGTTCTTTCCTCGGACTCTTTCTTTATTTCCTTATTTTTTCTTTCTTTTTCTTTTCAGCATTTTTCATTTATTCTTATTCTTTTTTCCGACTCCTTTATTCATCTTTTCACCCTTCTTCTTTTGAACTGACTTCTTCATTTATTCTTGGTCCTCATTTCGACTCTTTTTATATTTCTTCCTCATTCTATTTTTTTTACCCAAATTCTTCATAAATTCTCATTC
>JBBBDQ010002665.1:685000-732500 GCA_037127315.1 Ascarosepion bandense | reverse complement strand
TTGGTGCAGTGGTTATCGGCTCGGAACGAGAAATCCGAGAGCCCAGTTCGAATCCCAGTTATAATTGGTTGTTTTCACTTAAGCACAAATACCCTTGGGAAAGTTATTACTCCGTGTCTTCTCTCCAGCTATGGGTTAAATAACAACACAGATTACTTTCTATGGCAACCAATCTGCCGCAGAAGGTAATAGCAATCTATTGTGGGAGAAAATCTTCTGCCCAGTCAGTTATATCTTTTCCGAGACATGATCACCCCAGCGTGTATCACGCATGACACTTAACTCACTGACTGAA
Source organism: Ascarosepion bandense (assembly GCA_037127315.1). Classification (NCBI taxonomy): domain Eukaryota; kingdom Metazoa; phylum Mollusca; class Cephalopoda; order Sepiida; family Sepiidae; genus Ascarosepion; species Ascarosepion bandense. Next base: position 732,205 of record JBBBDQ010002665.1, on the reverse strand, counting down.
TATAATAGTTGGAAGCATAATTAAAGTTTCTACAGGGCATAAAGTGGGGGATCAGTTTTCTATTGTTATGAAGTAATAAACTGATCCCCCTTAAAATTAGTACAAATTCATATAATCTGAAACGAATAAAAAGCTTAAATTGAACCAAAAGTGGGGGGTCAGTTTTCTATTGTTATGAAGTAATAAACTGATCCCGTTTAAAATTAGTACAAATTAATATAATCTGAAACGTATAAAAAGATTCAGTTGAGCCTAAAGTGGGGGATCGGTTTTCTATTGTTATGAAGTAATAAAGTGATCCCCCTTAAAATTAGTACAAATTAATATAATCTGAAACGTATAAAAAGATTCAGTTGAGCCTAAAGTGGGGGATCGGTTTTCTATTGTTATGAAGTAATAATCAACTTCCTAATGAGAGGCCTTCCTGCCGGATGGAGTTTACCGTCATAACCAGGACCTGCAAAGAGTGTGATAATAAGAAAATAGATTGTTTTTAACAATGTTTAAAAACATTTCTGCATTATATCTGGTTTCTTCAAGTAATGTTTAAAAATTATCTACATGAATAAAAATATTCTTAAAAAATACAAGTCTTTGTAAAAGCATTGCTTGTGTTGAGAAAAAAATGGATGTCATTCAGTTGAGCCTCAGTTCGGGGTGAGAAGTCGGGTACAGATATTCCAGAGGAGTCTAGTGTCGAGTTGGTGGGGAATCTGTGATCGAAGCACTCAGTTTTGTCTGTTGGAGAGGAAACGACCTTCAATTCGTTGATTAGTGGGCGTGATTGAGAGTTTCCTATTGTTTAGTACACTTTTACAGAGCCTCCAGCAGTCTTTGAACCGAATTTACGGGATGCTATGCGCTGCTTCATTCTGGCTGCAAACACTAGCTTAGTTTCTTTAAGTATTTTCTTGTACTCATTGCGAGCAGAGGCAAAGAGGCGCCTCTTATGGTCGGACGAGTGACTCCGATTAAGCCGGAAGAAGTGATTTCGATGACGGCCGAGCAAGCTGGGAAGGAGCAAGGGGAAGAGTGGGATTTAAGCCCAAACTTCCTGGCTGGGACGAAGCCTACGATGCCAGCTTTAACCCAAGAAGAGACCTCAGCCGCACAGCCTACAACGAGAAGACTAAAGACTTTGTTCCAAGGGACGTCACACAGGAAATCGCGGAATGAGTCCCAATCGACACTGAGGTTCTTGGGTGGAGTGGGAGTGGAAGGAGATGTTAACGGAAACCACCGCATGGTCAGACGTTCTGAGGGGACAGTGTTGCTTGGCATTGTAAAAGTCAGGAATAGAAGTAAAACAGGGATCTGGAATGCATTTTTGAATGCAAAACTAGAAGATCTCTTCAGTTTTCTAAAATTAAAAAAAAAACTTAAAAACTTTAATCAAAATATGACTAAATCAACCTTCTCACTATAACCGAACATTGAAAAAATATCTGAAATCTCTACCTTTTTGCCATTAAATAACCCACAGAGGTTGATATTATGTTGTCATGTTTCATCATATTTTGATTTCTGCTATGGTCGCACTACCTACTAAGTTTGCGGGAAGACCTAAGGCAGGTCGTGGTGTGTTGTTATGGCTCAATTTCATGTTTTTTCTATCTCCCTAACATTCCTAGTGTTACATAAACAAAGTTTTCTTTAGTGTGTTGGCTGTACTTAATAAGACAATTTGTTGTATATCTCTTAAGCTGGGGTTTCCAGGGATCCTTTCAATGTGTTGTTTTGTTCCATTTTTTATCATTCCAAGTGCACCTACTATCACTGGCACGATTCTTGTTTTCAATTTCCACATTTTTTCTATTTCAATTTCTAGGTCTGTATATTTTGACAGTTTTTCGAATTCCTTGATTGCTATGTTACAATCCGCTGGACAAGCCACATCAATTAATGTTATGTTTTGTTATGACGAAACAAAATGTACACTTAGTAGGAGATGATAATTTGTACATGTTCTAAGCTAGAATTTATAATAAATATTCATAGCTCTATTATATATTGACCATTGTTTTCAATTAATGACCGGGCTTACGGCCTATCACGGCCTATACACCGGTTCTCGCTCGATCACCGAAGTTAAGCAACGTTGAGCCTGGTCAGAAAATTATTATTGTATATATATATTTTTATAATAATGTCAATGTTTTCTTTAACAGGAACGTTAGTGAATAGATTTTCAACACCAGGTGTTGCTATGGTTTCATTATTAAGTTTTCCGTTTCTTTATAATGAAATCATAGCATCACTTGATGTTGAAAATCTCTTCACTAACGTTCCTGCTAAAGAAACCATTGACACTATAATCTATATATATAAAAGGTAATCTGTGAGTCTGTGTGTGACTGTTCCCTATGCACGCCTACATTTTTTAAACTACGCCATTCAAACTTTCTAGGGACACATATCTACAGGGAAGCCAGGTCGACACATACTTTTTGAGTTTAAGTTCAGCAATTTTCCCTTTCGCACTTTTTGGCCAATGGAGTCGATTGTTTACATTTGCTCCGTAAAACAACTAAGATCTAAGATTATTGCTAGATTCAGTCAGTTAAGTGCCATGCGTGAAACACGAAAGAGACATGACTAACTGGGCAGAAGATTATCCCGTAGTAGGTTACCATTGCTTTCTGCGGTAGACTGGTTGCCAAACAAGGCTATAGAACCCAATCTGTCCTGTTATTTGACTCACAGCTAGAGGGAGAATATATGTATTATATTATTAAGTAGAAATTACAGGGGGATCAGTTTATTACTTCATAACAATAGAAAACCGATCCACCACTTTATGCCCAGTAGAAGACTTAATCACGTTTCCAACTATTATATTCAGTCAGTCAGTTAAGTGCCATACGTAATACACGCTCGGGCGATCATGTCTCGAAACAGACATGACTGACTGGGCAGAAGATTATCCCGCAGTAGGTTACCATTGCTTTCTGCTGTAGACTGGTTGCCGACCAAGGCTATAGAACCCAATCCGTCCTGTTATTTAACCCATAACTGGAAGGAATAGACGGATTAATACCTTTCCCAAGGGTATTTGCGCGTAAGTGAAGGCAATAAATTCAGCTGGAATTCGAACTCGGCTCCCCGATTTCTCGTTCCGAGCCGATATCCAATGCACCACAACGCACATCCAGGTTGCTAGATTACGTTACAGAAATCAAATCACACGTGTCAAACACGACTAAAAAAATAAAATGAGCCTTTATATTTAATTTTTATTCCGACGTTTTAAAACTTCATTTGGTCAACAAAAAAATGTGAAAATTTTTCCCCGTAATTTTGAAACAAAAGAAATATTTTTAAAAAAATTTCTGAACCGAGGGCTTAATAGTTTTTATATTTCTACATTTTTAAATATTCTTCGAAAATTTCTGAACTGAGAGCGTAATGGTTTTTTTATTTCTAACTTCAGTAAAACAAAGTAAATAATTTTATTTTGATGTTAAATTCATTTAGTCAAGAAAAAATGTAAATATTTTCCCCCGTAATTTTGAAACAAAAACAAACGCAATGTTGTTTACAATGTCACACAAAACATCAAATCACGTTTACGCAAAACAAAAGAAAATAGATTTTTTTAATGGAATTTTTGAACAACTTTTAAACAACATTTTTTTATACAATTATTTTTTTTTATATAATCGTGTCCTACTACTAAAATTTTGTGAGTTGCCCGGGCAACGTGAGGCTATGACGCTGTTAAAAATATACATATAATAATAATTCTCTGCTCCCACTAAAAATTAAACCTAAAATACTAAATTTACTAAAATACTACTTTTGACCACAGAAATAATAATTTCCTTGCTGCTCGTCAGACTCAAATGATACAACAATTAATTTTCAAAATATTCCAGATAATAATTACACACAGACGCTCAGGTGTCCTTATCGAAAATAGACATTTGTAACGGTAATCTACAAAAACAATTCCTCGCTCATTCAAAAAAAAAACCAAAGAGAGAAAGAAAGAGAAAAATATAGACAATTGATAAATGAAATGAAGAGAAAGAAAAAGAAAAAGAAAAGGAAGGGAATAGTGTACAGAGAAATTAAAATTAACGTCTTAGATCGACACCAGCGTCTATTGCAAACCATCTGCAGTAAATGTTCGTTTTAGGTGCCGACGGCTTTTCCCTCTTCAAATTTATCCAAAATAGCGTTATTTCTGTGCAAATGTATATGCTGAACTCAAATCAACAATTAGTTATTGAAGAAACCTACCTTTTTTCCATGAAAAAAAAAAACGAACTATATCTCGCACTTTTTCTCTCGTAACTCTAACGCAGTCATGTAATGAACTGCTGAATATCTTTCGGCGTAGGACAACAAATTTCGGTCGATTTTCGGTCGATTTTCTTCCTTTACTGAAACTTCTGGCGATCTACTTCCTGTAATGAAAGTAATGCGCTATTGTATTTCTACGCTTATTACTTTCATTACAGCAAGTAAGTCGCCAGAAGCTTCAGTAAAGGAAGAAAATCGACCAAAAATCGACCGAAATTTGTTGCCTACGCAGTACGTCATTCTGCAGTTAATTACATTACTTCGTGAGAGTTACGAGAGAGAAAAAGTGCGAGATAGAGTTCGTTTTCTTATGGACTTTCAAATCAAAAAAAGGTACGTTTCTTCAATAACTAATTATTGACTTCAGCATATAAATTGGCATAGAAATAATGCTATTTTGGATAAATTTGAAGGGGGGAAAAGCCTTCGGCACCTAAAACGAAAATTTACCCCATCTACTTTCATAGGAAAACGTGAGCGTCTGTGTGTAATTATTTTCTGGAATATTTTGAAAGTTAACTGCTGTATCATTTGAGTCTGACGAGCAGCAAGGTCAGCCGCGAAATACGTCTGACCCATGAAATTGTAGAATACCTAAATTTTTTCTAAATTGTATTACTCTGTTAAATCAAATAAATGAATTTAACATTGAGTTCTTTTGCGTTCAAATTTACGTGACTAATACACCATGTATTCTTATATATATATATATATATATATATATATAGCTCGGAGTTGCTCGGGTGTGATAAAAGCTTTAAAACTAATCCATGGTCCTGGAGTTCAGACTCTTTGGACGTTGGCACGAAAGACTAAAAAGCAATAGTTGTTTCCAGTTAAAGCGAAACTGTAAACTGAAAGAAAAATGAATGGATGTAAGTCAAATTTTGATTTCCTGGTACCGATATCAAATAAGTTTTTATCATCATAAACTGAATTTTGAAGGCTAAATAAGTCCTCTGAGTAAATGGTATCATGGCTGACACTAAGATCTACAAACCCGAAGCAAAAACTAAAATAAAAAGGCTGAAAAAAAAATACAGACATACAGGCAGATAAACATACATACACACAAACATCTTGCCTTATATATATATATATATATATATATATACAAAAATCTAAAAGGGAGCCAAAACCTACCGCGGCTTCACACTACGGATCGTCAGGGCAATCCGTAGTGTGAAGCCGCGGTAGGTTTTGGCTCGCTTTAGATTTTTGTGTGTCTTTGCTCTACTTTTGTATATTTTCTTTTGTACTTTATCGAGCACTTTTTCTTGTGGTTAGTTCCGTTTGGGTTTTTTTTTTCTTTGCTGCGGAGTATTGAATGTTTTGTTCTTGTTCCGCGGGTTTCTTTTTTTCTCCCCATTTATCCGACGCCTTAGTGCACCGGATTGTAACGGAATTAGGTTCCGTTTGTTAGTGGTTTTTTGGAAGGTTTATTTTAGTATAAATTTACAGCCTACATACTTACAGAGTCTATTTAGTTATTATTTTTATATATATATATATATATATATATTATCGATTTTCTGCACTATTGTAAGAACTGCAACCTTGAAACTTCTGAATATCGTTTCTTATGTTTTTGTCTATGAGTGTATCAAATTTGATTAAAATCAGACCATTCCTTCTATAACCTGAATTTTTTCGATTATCAATTTTCGATATTTATCGGGGATATCTCGACACCAAATCTAGCTAAGATCACTCGCAGACGCTTATAGTACAACTGTGTAAATTTTCAAGAAAGTCGGTTCGGCCGTTTCGGAGTCTATAGGTAACGGACACACACACACACACAAAGACAGACACACACACACAAAGTTCCATTAATAAATAAGTTTATATATATATATATATATATATATAATGATGAACTGTGATACGACGAAACAGGCTTGTATGTGGATGACTAATATATATATATATATATATATATATATATATACTTATTGTGCATTGTGTCATTTATAGCGTTAATGACTTGAAGGCAATTTTTATTATAGATTGTATCTACACGTATATATATATGTGTGTGCGCGCGCGCGTGTGTGTGTGCGCGCGTGTGCACGCGCGTGCGCTCTCGTGGGCATTGGTACCCATTTATAGATTCTGCGTTTAATACCGGCTCATGGGGGTGTCAGTCTGAAGGCGTATTTGTCTGTGGGGAAAACATGTGTGGAAACGGGTGTTAAGGAAATGAGATGACGGGTAACCATACAGAATTACCTTCAAGAAAAATACAGGAAGATCGTGGAGGAAAGAATACGATAGACATATGAAACAGCACCCCTTGCTGGGCCAGATGGTCTATCAATTTCATTTATATAAATAAACGTCTAGTTATACTACTAAATATTCGTACGCAACAAAAATCACACATGCGCACACACACAAATATATATATATATATATATATATATATATATATATATATATGGGGGGGGGGTGTATGAGCATTTAGATATATGTCATGTTTATATAACCACATAAATAAACAAACAACGTTTATTTACTCATACTCTCAAATATACACGACCGGCCATAATTATTAGGTCACCCCAGTTTCTTTTTTAAAGAAATTATGTATTTCATACTATTTTTAGTTTTTATTGCCAAATGAAAATAGAACGATTCTTTTGTTATTATTACTTTGAAAAGTTTACAAGGCAAGGAAGCAAAGACGAACTCGTCCGAATCACCCTAAATTTTCTTGATTCTTCCATTGATGAAACTGCAGTATAGGTAATTATTAAATATTTATAAATTCATATGATGCACGTGTTATTGTGCAATATTAACAAAAGAACCATTCTATTTTTATTTACAATTATTCACTTGGCAATAAATACCAAAAAATAGTATGAAATACATCATTTTTTAAAACACTGGGGTGGCCTAATAATTATGGCCGGTAGTATATATATATATATATAAAAAATTATAACATGGATATGTTAAAATATCACTACAAAAGTAGCTATTTTGTTTCGACACTTCTTGTGTTTTCTCAAGTGATGAGGTTTAAAAATAAACAAAAAGTGTCGAAACAAAATAACTACTTTTGTAGTGATATTTTAACATATCCATGTTATAATTTCTGAATAGATATTATTAGCTCTACTTTGTATTGAACACTTTTTTAAAAATAGAGTTTCTTTGGACAAGTAATATTATTCCACCCATACTTGTATATATATAGTCATATGCAGACAGATCTGTTTCGCTGTATCATAGCTCATCAGTACGGTTAGACTCCGATTGCTTTTAACCCAGGATTGTAACCCAATTGGTGTCAGTCGGCGATTCTACCTCTGGGCTATGGGCGCTCGGTAGAAGAATGCAGACATTTTAACGTGTACATTACCATTAAATCTAGGTGAAGAGGACTCAAGGTTTCCCTATTTTGAGTGTCCTGCCATTTATTTATTATATATAGTGCTCAATATAATAAATGTTATAGAGCTTAATATAATCATATAATTACGAATTAATTGTACATTGCGACACTGAAATTTCTCTGCTTCGAGATAGATTCAGATTTTGTATTTAAATGGAAATCATTTGTACAACTAACATCAAACATTTACTGATGAAGAAAATCTATCTCGAAACATAGACATTTCCGTGTAGCAAAATACAATTAATTCATAACTTTATGATTATATATATATATATACATACATAGATATATATATAAATATATATATATATATATATATATATATATATATGTGTGTGTGTGTGTGTGTGTGTGTGTGTGTGTGTGTGAAAATATTTTTATCTACTATTTTTTTCTTATTATAAACGTTATTTATAAAGTAAAATATATTTTAGTAAATAACAATCAGGAATAGCAATTCATTGTATCTATTAAATAACATTTACAGTAATAAGAAATATATATATATATATATATATATATATATATATGATCAGTTCTGTGTTATACGATATACACACTTGGGCGATCATGTCTTGAAAGCGTCATGAAAGACTGGGTAGAAAGTTTTCCCGCCCTAGGTTACAATTACTTTCTGAAGTAGACTGGTTTCCAACCAAAACTATAGAATCCAATCTTTTTTGTTATTTATCCCATAGAAAAGAGACGGATTTTTACCTTTACCAAGATATTTGCGCGGAAGTGAATACAAGGAATTCAACTCGGCTCTCGGATTTCTCGTTCCGAGCCGATATTCACTGCACCACAACGGCATATATATATATATATATATATATATATATATATATATATATATATATATATATATATGTATATATACATATATATATGTATATATATATGTAACAGACAATGAATTTCTATTATGTTTAATCATGACCCGTTCTAAACATCGTATTTTGGCTTTAATTTCAGGTGTAATTAAAGACAAAAATAGTCCAACTTTTGGTTAATGTTTTTTTTTATTATTGTAGTTCTTAGCTTTCGGCTTAGATGGCTCACATCTTTAGAGTGGTTACAGGGACGTTAACATAAAGACATCCACCATATTATCTTGTGTTGATATAAAACACTGCTATGCGACGATAACAGTCACCGAATAGCAGAAGCGGGCCGTAAATTTGTCATGCTATTATATGACGTCACAGCACGTAAGCGACCGAAATGTTAAAAACAGAACCATATGTCTAAATGCAATGTAATGTTTTGTGACTAGATTGAAATGTGATTTTATTAAGTGTGGATTGCTTTGATTTAATCAAGATGGCCTCCAATATCTGAATGTTCTTTTTACTGCGTGTATGAGTGAGTATTATTGTGTTATCGACTAAAATCTAATATTACATCCATGGCTATGTTTTTTTAATGAATGTTTAATTGAAGTATGGTCAGAAAGGTGGCAGATAAATCTACGAGAGCGTCGTTGTAGCAAAACCAATATATGTAGCGGGTTTATTATTAGTACATATATTATTAGTACATACATAGGCGAATTGGGATAGTGAAAGATGTCTCACAGAAGTTAAGCTAAGTATAAAGAAGCAAAAAGAAATTTTACACTGCCTTCTTTCTCTTTCGTTTTCTCTTACTCTCCTACTGAACCTTCCACTCTCTTATGTTAACCCTGTAGTATGTAGGGCCACAGCTTCACTACGTTGGGTGTCTCGTTGGTGGCTTCCGTGAGCTGTGGGTCTTTATGAGGTGTAGCCCAACGCGCACATTGTTTTGAATTCTCAGTTGTCTTTCTTCAAAATCGGTTACCAAACAAACGTAGAAAACATAGTTTAATCTGTTATTTAACCCATAGCATGATGGGGAGAAGGCTATTTGTGGGAAAGGCTCGGTTGAAATTTGATCTTTGTCAGCAGAAACGAAGCAGCAGGAACTCTTATGTAAGTTCGCGCAGGAAAAGCAAGAAGAAAAGAATAAGCAACAATTTTATGAAGACTGAATGTATGTTTGCCAGCAAATTACAAATTGGAGATTACAAAATCAAAACGAAATTTGATGTCGCATAAGGATAGCGAATGATGCCTTCGAAAAGCTAAGCAAAATATTAATAGAAAAATTTAATTAGTTTTGAGGAGCACCCCTTATTGCAAAATAAATGGACTCGTCTAAGGTGTACATATAATCCTGCCTAAAAAGAAAGGCAGTGATCGTCGCAGAGAGTTTTCTCGCTGCGACGGCATTTCTCACTGTCAGCTCGCTACTTCCGAGCAGAGAGCAATAACCCAGTCGTGGTTCCGCCGAAGGGTAGAAGCACGACTGGGCAAAAATAGACAGACATTTTTTGGCCGGGCCATATAGCCCGGAAATCCCAGTTATAAAAACTGACCATGTGTCACATGTTGCCCTTACTGGGAGGGACAGCTAAATATAGATTGTCACAGAGAGTTTTCTCGCTGCAACGGCATTTCTCGCTGTCGGCTCTCTGCCTTCGTTTCTTATGTCTTTGTCTATGAGTGTATCAAATTTGATTAAAATCGGACCACACCTTCTATAACCCGATTTTTTCGATTATCGATTTTCGATATTTATCAGGGGTACCTCAACACAAAACCTAGCTAAGAACACTCGCAGACGCTTATAGTACAACTGCGTAAATTTTCAAGAAAATCCGTTTAGCCGTTTCGGTGTCTATAGGTACGGACACACACACACACACACACACACACACACACACACACACACACACACACACACACACACACACACACAAAGTTCCATTTATAAATAAGTTTAGAGATTGCTAACTAAACTTATCTGTTTTTCAATCTTGGACAAGCAATGTGAAATGGTGAGCATTAATTTAATCTTTTGCAACAAAATGAACGTTGGAGTTCTGTGAATTATTTTGTTATTGATGAGAACAAAAGTCAAATGTAGGCAAAATGTTTCCAGACAAATTTTGACTCAGGATGCGAAACTTAGCGGTCGTTTCTGAATTAATAATTCTACATTCTACAATTCTACATAAGTGCCACATTTAGATTGTAAAAATCAATGTTGAAACGAACATCGATTCTTTGGCTTAATCAAATGCAAGCATTTTTTTCTAAGCTAAATTGAACCTGATTGACCACTCGATTATTCATTTTGTTTTTAATTATTTTTCTAAAAAAGTTGTATTAATAGAAAAACTGGCTTTTGTTTATAGAAATTAATGTTATTGTTTTTATTGTAGCTATCGTTTTTAGTCGATTCTCTGGGTTGTGGTCCAGTGGATATCGGCTCGGAACGAGAAATCGAGGAGCCGAGTTCGAATTCCAGTTGAATTCATTGCATTCACTTACGCGCAAATACCCTTGGGGAAGGTATTAATTCGTCTCTTCCTTCCAGTTATGGGTTAAATAACAGGACAGATTGGGTTCTATAGCCTTGGTCGGCAATAGAGAATTGATCCCTTACTTTACGTAATTTCTTGTTTGTTTATAAAATTCTTATTAGGTATGAATCCACCTCTTCTTAATACTGATTAGCTACACAGGCATGTCTTTTAGATTTATTTCTTCTTTATGCCGTGTCCTTTCAGGACGTATGCGATCATGGCCCTCCACATCTTCCTGTCACTTGTTGCTCCTAATCCCCTTTCTCTTGTTATCCCACTCAATCCATGCTCCACCATCCATCTACTCAAGCCCTTAAATCTACAATTTAAATGTACAGAAACAAGCATGGCCACAAAGTGGGGTATCAGTTTATATATGGATAATAATGGAGAATTGATCCCTCACTTTACATAATTTCTTATTTGTTTATCAAATTCTGATTAGCTATGTGACCATCTCTTCTTAATACTGGTTCGCTACAGAGACATGTCCTTTAAATTTATTTTCTTCTTCTTCTTCTTCTTCTTCTTCTTCTTCTTCTTCTTCTTCTTCTTCTTCTTCTACGTACTGTGTCCCTTCAGGACGTGGCCGATCATGGCCTTCCACTACTCCCTATCCCTTGCCGCTCTTAATATCCTTCTCCTGTCATCCCACTCAATCCCCGCTACACCATCCATCTGCTCAAACCCATTAAGTATGTAATGGTCTGTTACTTATTTTTGTCAAACACTTCCCGGACCAATATTATCAAGATGTTATTTTTTGGTCAGTTACTTGTGCGTTGTGGTGCATTGGATATCGGCTCGGAACGAGAAATCGAGGAGCCGAGTTCGAATTCCAGCCGAATTCATTGCATTCACTTACGCGCAAATACCCTTGGGAAAGGTATTAATCCGACTCTTCGTTCCAATTATGTGTTAAATAGCAGGACAGATTGGGTTCTATAGCCTTGGTCGGCAACCAGTCTACCGCAGAAAGCAATGGCAACATACTGCGGGATAATCTTCTGCCCAGTCAGTCATGTCTCTTTCGAGACATGATCGCCCAAGCGTGTATTACGTATGGCACTTAACTGACTGACTGAATATAATAGTTGGAAACGTGATTAAGTCTTCTACTGGGCACAAAGTGGGGGATCGGTTTTCTATTGTTATGAAGTAATAAACTGATCCCCCTGTAATTTCTACTTAATAATCTAATACATATATTCTCCCTCTAGCTATGAGTCAAATAACAGGACAGATTGGGTTCTATAGTCTTGGTCGGCAAGCAGTCTACTGCAGAAAGCAATGGCAACCTACTGCGGGATAATCTTCTGACCAGTCAGTCATGTCTCTTTCGAGACATGATCGCCCAAGCGTGTATCACGTATGGTACTTAACTGACTGAGTGAATATAATAGTTGAAAACATGTTTAAGGCTTCTACTGGGCATAAAGTGGGGGATCCGTTTTATATTGCTATGAAGTACTAAAATGATCCCCCACTAATTACTAATTAAAAATATAGTACATTTCTTCCCCCTCTAGCTATGAGTCAAATATCAGGACAGATTGGGTTCTATAGCCTTGGTCGGCAACCAGTCTACCGCAGAAAGCAATGGCAACCTACTGCGGTATAATCTTCTGCCCAGTCAGTCATTTCTCTTTCGAGACATGATCGCCCAAACGTGTATCACGTATGGCACTTAACTGACTGACTGAGAGTCGGGGGATACTAAAATCAAGCAGGTACAAAAATTTAAGTACCTGGGAAATATTCTAACAGAAGACGGAAAGTGCGACACAGAGATCCGAAAGCGAATCGGCATGGCGAAGGACGCGTACCAGAAGGTGAGTAGAGTATTAAGAGACAGAAAAATTTCGCTAGAAACAAAGAAGAGAGTACTGGATTGCTATGCGATGTCAGTTCTTCAATATGGCAGTGAATGCTGGACAATATCATCAAAGATGAAGGAAAAATTTGAAGCAATTGAAATGTGGTTCTACAGATGCATACTGGCTAAAAAGTGATGGATCAGTTCCATATTACAATCAATATATAAACTGACCCCTCACTTTGTGGTCACAGTAGTTTCTATACATTTATATTCCTGAGATCCAAAAGCACAAAGATGCATTCCAGGAGCTGAGTAGAGTATTAAGAAACAGGACAATTTCGCTAGAAACAAAGAAGAGAGTACAGGATTGCTATGTGATGTCAGTTCTTCAATAACGCAATGAATGCTAGAACATATCGTTAAAGATGAAGGAAACACTTGAAAAATTTGAAATGTTGATCTACAGAAGGATGCTGCGGATATCATGTGAGCAATGATGAGATTTTGGAAAGAATGGAAACGAAAAGGAAAATAAAATTGAACATCAGGAAAAGACAGCTTAAGTTCCTAGGATATGCAAGAGGAAGAAAGGTTTAGAGAACCTGATACTAACAGGCCAGATAGAGGGAAAAAGAGACCGGCAAAAGCAGCAGATAACATATTTGAAGGGCCTAACCAGGTGGATGACAGAACGAGGGTTGTGTGGTGTAGATTAAGGAGATACTCAAAGCCCCCTAAATTTGCTTCTACAGAAGGATGCTGAGGATACCACGGACCAAATATGTGAGCAAATATGAGGTTTTGGAGGGGATAGAAACGAAAAGGAAACTAATACTTCACGTCAGGAAAAGACGGCTGAAGTTCCTGGGACATGTAATGAGGAAGGAGGGCTTGAAGAATCTGATATTCACAGGTTTTATTGAGAGAAAGAGAGGCAGAGGAAAGCAACGCACAACATACATGATGGGCTTTAGCAAATGGAAGGCAGAGCGGTGTTTAGGCGGGGTAACAGGAGAAAGCGTGCTAAGAACCACTAAGAAGATGTGGAGGGCCATGATCGTCTAAGTTCTGAAGAGACACGGCACATAGAAGAAAAATCTTCCATAAACGTAGGAAACTGTGAGTCACTCACCTGAGGGCATGTGGCAGAACCTGACCCCACAAAGAAACCTTTAAGTGACCAAAATCATTTGGAACAGTTAATCAGCCACACTACTTAATAATAATAATAATAATAATAATAATAATAATAATAATAATGTGTCTGGTTTGCCCCCCCCCCCAAAAAAAAAAAACAGTGTAAGATGCTTTTTGATAAATCAACTCTTATAATGGGTCTAAGGTCTGAATCATCGTTTTTTAAACGCTGGTCAGTCAGTCATATCTCTTTCGAGACATGATCACCCAAGCGTTTATCACGTATTGCACTTAATATAATAGTTGAAAACATGATTAAGGCTTCGACTGGGCATAAAGTGGGGGATCAGTTTTATATTGTTATGAAGTAATAAAACGATCCCATACTAATTACTACTTAATAATATAATACATCTCTTCCCTCTCTAAATATGAGTCAAAGTAGAAGCCTTAATCATGTTTTCAACTATTCAGTCAGTCAGTTAAAAGCCATACGTGATACCCGCTTGGACGATCATGTCTCGAAAGAGACATGACTGACTGGTCAGAAGATTATCCCGCAGTAGGTTGCAATTGCTTTCTGCAGTAGACTGGTTGCCGACCAAGGCTGTAGAACCCAATCTGTCCTGATATTTGACTCATAGCTAGAGGAGGAAGAGAGGTATTATATTATTAAATAGTAATTAGTGAGGAATCAGTTTATTACTTTATAACAATATAAAAATGTTCCCCCACTTTATGCCCAGTAGAAGCCTTAATCATGTTTTCAAGCAATTATGTTCAGTCAGTCAGCCATACGCGATACACGCTTTGGGTGATTATGTCTCGAACTACGCACAAGGTTATTTGTCTCCTTGAATTCCATCCATCTTTAATCCTATCTCTGACACACACTGTACCCTTTTTTTCTCTCTAACTGAAACCCTCTGGACACTAGTGGAAATGTTAAAAAAAGGGATTCGAGAAATAAAATCCTACATCAACATGTCTATTAAATTATTGGTAATTAAGTAACCTATTTACCTTAAGTGGCTATAAGGCCTTGTATTCTGTGAACAATTAGTTAAAAAAAAAACTTTGAAATTATGAGAAGAATTAAATAATCATCTACGGGTTTTTCTTCGTTATAAAGTCAGTCAGTCAGTTAAGTGTCATACGTGATACACGCTTTAGGTGATCATGTCTTTTTAGAGACATGACTGACTGGGCAGAAGATTATCCCGCAGTAGGTTGCCATTACTTTCTGCGGTAGATTTGTTGCCAGCCAAAGTTATAGAACCTAATCTGTTCTGCTATTTAACCCATAACTGGAGGGAAGAGACTTATTGATACCTTTTCCAAGGGCATTTGCGCGTAAGTGAATGCAAGGAATTCCACTGGAATTCGAACTCGGCTCCCCGATTTGTCCTTCCGATCCGATATCCACTGCACCACAACGCACATCCGCTAATCTAGTAGCACGCGTAAATTCATGTGGTTATGGCACCATGAAAATATTTTCTAGAAAAGAGAGAAAATAGCCATATTTCGTTGGTCAGGACCGACTCCATTGTAGATCCATCTGTGTATTTTGTTGAGAAACTCGCTAACCAATAAAATAAAGATAAGAAAAACGTGACAGTTTAAGAGATTTAAATTTAATTTTAAATTAAATTTACTCAATCTTCCTGGGAGTTAAATTTTGTAAAGTTAGGTTACTGTATTTGAATAACCTAAGAGTAAAAATTAGATAAACAGTGATTACATAGAGGAAAACAAATTAAAATTTTAGGATTAAAATTTCAAATTAGAATTTTTTTTAAATGTAGGGGGATGAAATCAAAAGGGCGTAATTCATAATTATTAATATTTGAGGAAGGAAGGAAGGAAGGAAGGAAGGAAGGAAGGAAGGAAGGAAGGAAGGAAAAAGAAAGAAAAAAGGAAGGAAGAAAGAAGGAAGGAAAAAAGAAAGAAAGAAAGAAAGAAAGAAAGGAAAGAAAGAAAGAAAGAAAGAAAGAAAGGAAGAAAGAAAGAAAGGAAAGAAAGAAAGAAAGAAAGAAAGAAAGTGGGAAGGTAATGAAGTAAGAAAGAAAGCGACAAGCGTATAGAAGAATCAGTATCAATCAGGATCTAACAAGTTAAGAATTTCTTTGTGTCGGGCTTCTCGATAAGGTTCAGAGGAGGGTCTGTAATGTGATAGATACCGACTTGGCAGACCGCCTGCAGTCTCTCTCCCACCGGCGAGACGTGGCTTCCCTGTGTCTCTTCTATAAATACTTTCACGGCTTCTGCTCCGATGAACTTAGATCACTGGTGCCCCCTAAATACGAATTTGCACGAGATACTAGATTAGCAACTAGATCCCACCCTTTTACAGTGAAACCGATAAAATGCAGCCGTAACTTCTACTCCAACAGTTTCTTTCCTCGCACTTCCCGACTGTGAAATTCTCTTCCAAACGATTGCTTCCCCGACGGCTACAATCTCCAGGAGTTTAAATGTAAGGTCAATACACACCTCCTAACACACTAACCTGCTCCCATTCTATCAAGCACTCTTCTCATCTGCCCGACCCTCATCCTCGCTATCCTTACTCATCTGTCACCTTTCTCCTGACATTCCCTATGTCTATCCACTCCTTCTCTTTACCTTCCCCTATGTAGCCCCATGCGCAATAGTGGCAGTGGAATGCCTTGCTTGGGGTGAGATGATTAAAAAAAAAATATGGTCATTACTTCACTTTTTTTGTTAAGTAGATTAGGGTTATTTATATGATTTAAGATAGGAAGCTTTTCTAAAAGACATAAGTTACATTTATCGCCTTTTCCATTGTTAAGATTTGGTTTTTGCGAATATATTCCAGGTAATAGCTGGATTGTTTTTTATTTGTCAGTAATGTATGGATGAAGCGGCGCTTTTTTTGTATTTTCTGTTGTTAAAAGACGAAATATGGTTATGAAAGCGATAATTCCACATTTTAGCAGTGACTGCAAAATATAATTTAGCATCATCATCATCCTAATAGATGCGAGCCTATAAACAATACTTTTGGACATACATTGGCCATTCATTGGGCAGGTTTTATTTTTTCGGCAGTTGCAATTATTTTTAGAAAGGGTCATTAGAAAGAATTACTCGATTATTCAGGCCGGCAGGTATAAAGAATTATACTGTTTAATTATAGGAAACCAGAGTATCTGCTCAAATAGGAATATCCATTAAAAATAATGTTTAAACAAATAAATTAAAAATATGTCGGAGTTAAACGATATCCAAAATTTCGTAAATATGTAGAGAATGAGATAATTAAAATCAACCTTCTTCTTCTCTTTTACAAAAATTCACAACGACGTGTGAAATCCTGGTTTTTCCCAAATCGAAAAAGGATTGACCATCTGCTTAAAGAAAAAAGTTGAAAACAGATTTCGCAAGTAAGTGTTAAAATGATTTTTGACAAATGAGAGCGACTTGCAGGACCAAAAAGAACTTCGCGAATAAGTGCGAAATTTTTTTTTTTTTAATTTTTTTTTTATGAGCGTTTCACCCCGAGCAAGGCATGTCACTACCACTACTGCGCAGGGGACTACATAGAGCGGAGAAAGGATGATTAAATATAGAAAATGTCAGCGGGTGGGTGATAGGCGGGTAAGGATACCGAGAATGAGGGTTGGGTAGATGAGAGTGTTGTGAGAATAATTGGGAGTTAGAGTGATAGGAGGTGTCTATTGACCCTACATTTAAACACCTGGAGATTGTAGCTGTCGGGAAAGCAGACTTGTGGAAGGGAGTTCCACAGGCGGGAAGCGCGAGAAAAGAAGCTGTTGGTGTAGAATTTACGGTTACATCTTATCTGTTTAACTGTAAAAGGGTGGGACCTAGTTGCTAATCTAGTATCTCGTGTAAATTCCTGCTTAGGCGGCACCAGTGATCTAAGTTCATCGGAGCAGAAGTATCTAGATTACAATAAAAGGACTTCATCAAGGTCAGGCAAGTCAATCAGATGGAAGCAGTGAGAAAGACACACATCTACTACTACGAACATTTTGTACCTTTACCCTTTAACTTGTGACTTTACCCTTAACCTCTTAATAATATTTCTAATTGAACATTAACTTCTACAACTTATGTTATTCTTTCCTTTTAATAAATTTCTATTTTAACAATCAAAATGTATATTTTATTATTCCACTCTTCTACACTAATCCACACATTCCAACCGACAACCAACCTTCTGATGATGAAAAACCTTCTGATAATAAATCTGTATAAAACTTGTAAGCTGTGAGGATTTCGGTTAAGTCAGACACAAAGCCGAATAAAGAAACATTAACAAGCTCCCTACGCTACACTGGTGACTCCCGACGTTCACGGAACACGTACGCTCACGCTACACTGGCAAACCCCAACGTACAAAGAACACGCACCCCTTTAGCTTCAAATATATATATATATATATATATATATATATATATATATATATATATATATATATATATATATGTTTAATCATGAGCCGTTCTAAACATAATATTAAACATAATAGACATTCATTGTCTCTTGTATTCTTGTATTTAACACCATATGTTTAGAAAATTATTTGCTGCCTCGATACACTATATATATATATATATATATATACATTTGTTAGCTAAAATTCCCCGATATTCTGCGTCTAAATTAATGTTTCGGACGAGCTCATGTGCGGTTCGCCTCTAAATGGAAAGTGGCTCTGACTGTCGCCAATCGGAAGCATTTGCAGGGTTTCGTACCGGGCCTAAACGTAATTTTCCAGTGTCTGAAAGCGCTTATCGAGGGTGGGCGGGAGGCTGATCATCTCTGGTCGGGTCGGCGCGGTGAGGTGGGTATGATATTGAAAGACCCGAAACCCCCTAGTGATCCTCGAGATGACATCACTGACGACACCCTCTAGCCCCCCCCCCCCATTACGGTGCGTATGTTTGAATGGAAATATATATATATATATATATATATATATATAGGAGAGGATGGCAAACCTGTAAAGACAGAGAGGATAATCCAAAAGATTTTATCCAATTAATATAAATTATGAATTAAAGATGAAGCTAAAAAGCTGGCTGAATGTGATCCAAAGCATTATGAAATACTAAGAGGAAAACAGTTAAATTGTTATAAATGAAGATTTATTTCGACAATGAATATTTTACTGACTCATTAGAACCATTGAAAAACCAAAAATTTCCTGTTTAGGATACGGTTTCCGGTTTTCTCTTTTCCAATCTTTTCACTCTTTTCGTTTTTTTTTAATTTTATTTTTTTCAATTGGAGTAGAGAGACTAAACTATCGACTGGTTCACACTCCACCCACGTCTATTGAACAGGTGAAGAGGCTCATCCCTTGTTTCCTGGTTAGGATGTGGTTTCCGGCTTTCTCTTTTCCAATCTTTTTACTCTTACGTAGCCCCCTGCGCATCAGTGGCGTTATCGCCTTGCTTGGGGTGATATGATTAAAATAAAAAAACAAAAAAAATCTGTTGAGCTTTCATATATATATATATATATATATATATATATATACTTGCTTACCGTCATATCATGTTGAATACACCGGTTCTCGCTCGATCACCGAAGTTGAACCTGGTCAGTACTTAGATGGGTGACCGCTTGAGAATACCAGGTGCTGTAAGCATTATTGACGGGTGTGCGTTGTGGTACGATAGATGTTGGCTCGGTGGGGGAAATCGGTGTTCCAATTCCAGTCGAACACTTTGCATTCACTTACGCACTGGTACCCTTGGGAAAGGTATTAATCCGTCCCTTCCCTCCAGTTATGGGTTAAATAACTGATGTCTATTGTTCAAGCTATCTGTGGCAGACGTCTGCACCGATTGTTTTTATCAGCAGTTCCAAAAGTGTGGATGGTGCAAGCCTTCACCACAAGCCTTCACCACTTTACACAATTATTTGTGTGGTAGTCTAACCTAGTTAGACGCTCATACGTCGAAATCGACGGGAGAGTCCATAATATATACAAAATTTATCTTCGATTAAACTCTGGAATCATTCGTGGTCGAGTGGTCTAAGGTGCATTAGATCCAATAATCACAGGTTTGAATCCTGCCGTATATAAATATACTTTTTTACGAGTATCGATTACAAATAATGTTCACACAATTAAATTATATATATATGTATATATATATATATATATATATATATATATATATATATATATATATATATGTTGTGGAGTTATTTTCACCGTAGAGGCTAGTATTTGTTCTAAAGTCGGTCCTAATAGGTTCGACGTACAAAACGTTAGGAACTTGATATAATATGTATTACGCAGTGTAATCTTGCCAGGTCACTGACTACTTTAGTTTTCGTCTAACTGTCGACTACTATCATCCAACATCCACTGACCCTCGTTCCTCTTACTACTCTTACTTAAATTAGGTGGGAGAGTCTACTCACTATAGAATAGGTGTGTTTCACCATAACAATATATATATATATTTGAAGATATTTTTACAGGTACAAAATTTAATTAATGAAATAAAAGTGGGTAGCTTAATGTTACACGACATTATAAAAGCAAAGCAACCGGTTTCAAGGGGACCTCCCGCCCAAAAAATAAAAAACAAAAACAAAATTACAGCCAATCCAAAGAGCTAGAGACTAACAATAGCGACATTTCACACTGTTTACACAGGGAAGGTTTGCGGGACTCAATATCTAGAGCCTCCAGCACCTTGAGATGAAATAAAGAGTGCTACCGGGACACAACAGTGAACCAGTCAGCACTAAGATTAGCAGCACACTTTCTAATATTTAATAGGTGCTCAGAAATGGCGGAGCCATAAGTATTTAGGATAAGCTCATTCCGGGTTAAGGTGTGGTTCCTGATCTTAGTGTGGAAATGTTACTTAATTCTCATGTCCAGGCGCTAAGTAGTTCTCCCTATGTAGCCGGCACCTCAACTACAATTATACTTATAAATAACAGAATTCATTTGATGGGGATGGAGAGATTCCTTTCACCCAGAACATAACATAGACCGGGTTTGGACAACTATATGTACCTCAGCCGAGAAAAAGCAACGACGGACATTAGATGAAATCTGTTTAGTTATGCTTTCATACTTTGATACTATATTTATATTGGGTCCCGCAAACCTTCTCTGTGTAAACAGCGTGAATGTTTGTTGGGCTCGCTATTGTTAGTTTCTAAATCTTTGGATTCTTTTTTTTACCCCCTTTCTTCATCACACATTTCTTAATTTTAATCTAAGTTCAAATTTCCCGTAGGGGCCTGACGAGCGGGAGCGAAACCGGTCGCTTCACTTTTATATTGTTTTATACCGTCATTTAACATGAAGCAGCACACTTTCATTCCATTATATATATATACAGCTTTTGAGATTTCACTCGCCCGATCGACTCATTCGATTAAAAACTTAATTAGGCGATTAAAGTTTATTGCTTTACTCGCCTCCGGTCGATTAAAGAAAAAGGAAATCTGATTCCTTTTACAACTAAAAACTGAAAATTCACAAGTTATTTGAATGACCTACAATGACATTATTGAAATCTTAGCTTTATCGTCCCGGTCAGTATTAACATTCGTTTAATTAATGCTTCCAGAGTGGAGCCAAAATGTTTCTGTTGCCCAAATTAAAGATGAGCACAGATTTTTAGAAACTCATTTGGAAAAATATTATCCTATATTTCCTTCCCGTTTACGAAAAGTAAAAGCGAACATTTGAAAGAAAGAAAAAAAAATGCATACTTATTTCAACCACGCACCGAAAAAAAAAATTATAGAAGTATTTTTTTTTTGTAGAAAATCGTTGAGAAAATCAGATTTGTTATGTTTTTTATCATGTATGAGATGGAGGTTGTAGTCAAACATAAGAACGAAACTACGAATTTAGGTACCTCCACTCAATTGCCAAAAAAAAACAGCATATAATGGTGTAAAAACTTAATAAAAACAAAGTTTTATCATAAAAATGTTTATGCTATTATTAAGAGGAACGATCAAATTTTGTTGTTATTATTTTTAAAAAAAGTTTAAATCCTTTCTAATACGTTCGAAATTTTAATTAACATTTAATTTTTTGTTTTCCGTCAGCGATTCACGTTATGGTTACGTAAGGCGACTATTAAGAAAAAGGAGTTGGTCGAGTAAAATGATTTTGGGGCGAGTAAATTTTCCCTTGTTCTCGACCGCCGGTCGAGTGATTTCTTTTTCAAACCTCAATGGCTGCATATATATATATATATATATATATATAGTTGTCAGTCCGTAAACGGTGAGGATAATCCAACAAGATTTCCTTAATATAAATTATTAATAGGTAAATCCATATAGAGAGCTCGATGGGTGTTAACCAGAGCGATATGAAGGTCATACCATCTAAGACAGCCAAATAACTTCTATACTACCCTTATTTGGAACTCGACTCTATATCCCTTTCTCCCCCTTCCCTCACATTCCTTCCTTTCCTTCTTTATCCCCCCTTCCCCTTACATTTATTGACATTTATTTATTTTGTAATCTTATGCTTATTATTATTATTTTTATTATGTTCCCTCTTCATTTTAAGAAAACGTTCATTCCGGCAGAAATTTTATGCCAGATGGAGGAAATATTGTAAAAGGGTCTGATGATAGGAGCTAATTAAGCTCATTGAAATGAACTATAGTTTATAACTAATATGACGTGTTGAGTTTTCCTTTATAAACTATATATATATATATATATATATATATATATATATATATATACCATAACTAGCAGATTTTGTGTGCTGGTGCATATGTTCGTCTCGTCTGTTTGCAGTTCTGTTTCATCTTTACTCATGATTATTTTCAGAGTCTGGAGCACTGAAGAGCCTCACTATTGACGGTGCCGCTCACTCTTCAACTGAGACAACCTAAACCCGATTCTAGATGCCACACTCCTTAAACGGGCGGGGATTTTTCTTCTCCCTAATCATCTTTTGCTTTTTTTCTTTCGCCTGACGACGATAATGCATCAAGTAGGTGCCTTGATGTCGGCCTTTTGCTGTTCGTTTTTATGTCAATGCAAATTCTTTGATGGCTGCATCACAGATTATGCCATAAAACAAAAGGATTTTGAAGAGAAGAACTAAAACAGAAAGCGAATATGCACTTCGTAACATATATATATATATATATATATATATATATATATATATATATATATATATATATGGGTGGGTGTGTGTATGTGTGTGTGTGTGTGTGTGTATGTGTTTGTGTGTGTGTGTTTGTGTGTGTGTGTGTGTGTTACGGAAATTAACGAAGATTAACGAATGTTGGTTATAAACAACCGACAATTTGA
Source organism: Ascarosepion bandense (assembly GCA_037127315.1). Taxonomy (NCBI): domain Eukaryota; kingdom Metazoa; phylum Mollusca; class Cephalopoda; order Sepiida; family Sepiidae; genus Ascarosepion; species Ascarosepion bandense. Next base: position 708,820 of record JBBBDQ010002665.1, on the reverse strand, counting down.
AATGATTTGCTTGAACATTATTTTTTATCGATACTCGTTTTTAAGTAAATATTCTGTTTTTAATTAAGTAGTATCATATATTTATATCTACCGACCTGATTATTTACCATAATCATCATGTTACGGAAATTAACGAGATTAACGAAACTTGGTTATAAACAACCGACAATTTGAAATGATTTGTTTGAACATTTTTTTGATCGATGCTCGTATTTAAGTAGATATTCTGTTTTTAATTAAACAGTATTATATATTTATATCTGGTCTACGGCTATATCGTGTTGAATACACCGGTTCGCGTCCGATCACCGAAATTAAGCAATATCGAGCCTGGTTAGTACTTAAATGGGTGACCATTTGGGAATACCAGGTGCTGTAAACGAAAGGACCAAGAATGGTCCACCGGTCCTCCTGGTTTGGGGTTTGGGTGCAGGGCTAACAACACTGCTCCGTAAAAAACAGTTTGTTACAGCAACAAAAAGTTGCTGCCCTATGCACCATCTGGGTATGATGGATAAATGATATATATATATTTATATCTACTGGCCTGATTATTTACAATAAATGTTTTATTACGAAAATGCGTGTCATACGGCAGGATTCGAATCTACGACCCCTATCCACATAGGGGAATCTACCATGTGATCTGGCACGTTTAAACATTTCGACCACGAATGACCATTAGTCCAAACGTGCTACAAGGTAGCTTCCCCGATGTGGATAGGGGTCGCAGGTTCGAATCCTGCCGAACGACACACATTTTCGTAATAAAAATTTATCGTAAATAATCAGGCCAGTAGATATAAATATATAATACAGTTTAATTAAAAACAGAATATCTACTTAAATACGAGTATCGATAAAAATTAATGTCCAAACAAATCATTTCATATAGATATATACAAGTGTGTGTGTGTGTGTGTGTGTGTGTGTGTGTGTGTGTGTGTGTGTGTGTGTGTGTGTGTGTGTGCCGTAGCGCAATGGTAGAGTGCTCGCTTATGGTGAAGGAGGTTTTGGGTTGGATCCCCAGGGGGTCATACTAAAGATTCTAAAAATGGTACTCGACGTTTCTCTACTCAGGACTCAGCAACAAAGACGAGGATAGAAATGCAAATTATACTCCAGCAGCTTCTTTTCTCGCACTTCCCGCCTGTGGAATTCTCTTCCGCATACTTGCTTTCCTGACAGTTACAATCGCCAAGAATTTAAATGTAAAGTCAATAGTCATCTTCTGTCTCATTAACTTACATCCTCTCTCTCATGCTTTTCTACATCCACCCCACTCTCATCGGTACTCTCTTCCCTCTCCTACTCTCATCCTGACACTTCCTGCAACCTCTCACTCTTCGTAACATTCCTCCTATGTAACCCCCTGCACAACAGTGGCAGTATAATGCTTTGCTTGAGGCGACACGATTTAAAAAAAAAGTATAGGTGTTACAGCCACCCCTACTGCGAGGTAGAAGCGAAAGAAATGGGAACTTTCGGGTGGCCTTCCATCTAGCGGTCGACCAACTTACTTAAATTATATATATATAGTGAGAGAGAGAGGGCAGTCTTTATTATAATACACAGAAGGATAACAAAAAAGGATTGTCCACAGATGTTTCTTATACGAGGGTCATTCAATAAATAAGGTGAATTTTTCGGTATAAGGAATTCTAATACAGATAGAAGCTTTTTTTAAATTTTTTCCTTTACTTCTTTTTCAAAGGGATTTAATTTTTTGGTAGATTGAGAGTTTTCGAGATTAACAAAGATGGCCGACCAAAAAGCATACTCCAGGATTGAACAGAGGTCAGTTATCAAGTTTTTGGTTGCTGAAGGGTGCAAACCAATTGAAATTTATTGGAGAATATCAACTGTGTATGGTGCCACATGTTTCAGCTAAAAAATGTCTACAAGTGGGCTAAATTGTTTAAAAAAAGACGGAGTAGTGTTGAGGATAAAGACAGGCCTGTGAGGCCTACAGAAGTGAGTTCTCTTGAGGTGATTGAATCAGCCAATGACCTCATTCAGTCTGAGAGAAGGGTAACAGTGGATGACTTTGCAAGGACTTTGAGCCTATCTGTTGAAAAAATGCAAGGGTCATCAGTCACATGGAGTCGTCTTGCATCAAGACAATGCAAAGCCTCACACAGCAGCCCAAAAGGTGCAGACCATTAACGAGCTGGGCTGGGAACTGCTCCCTCATCCTTCTTACAACCCAGACCTTGCCACTTCAGATTTTCACCTGTTTGGTCCCTTGAAAGCGTTCACGAGAGGCACGAAGATTGAAAGTGACGATGAAGTCAAAAGTGCTGTGAGCGATTGGCTGACACATAAGTCCAAAGATTTTTACGCTGAGGGAATACAGAAGCTTGTGCACAGATGGGAAAATAGTGTGACACTGTTGGGAGACTACGTTGAAAAAAAAAGCAAGCATCTATCTGTATTAGAAGTCCTTATACCGAAAAATTCACCTTATTTATTGAATGACCTTCGTAGAAGTCCTTATACCGAAAAATTCACCTTATTTATTGAATGACCCTCGTAGAAATCCTGATACCGAAAAATTTACCTTATTTATCGAATGACCCTCGGGGAAGTCCTTATACCGAAAAATTCGCCTTATTTATTGAATGACCCTCGTAGAAGTCCTTATACCGAAAAATTCACCTTATTTATTGAATGACCCTCGTAGAAGTCCTTATACCGAAAAATTCGCCTTATTTATTGAATGACCCTCGTAGAAATTCTGATACCGAAAAATTCACCTTATTTATCGAATGACCCTCGGAGAAGTCCTTATCCCGAAAAATTCACCTTATTTATTGAATGACCCTCGTAGATGTCCTTATACCGAAAAATTCTCTTTATTTATCGAATGACCATCGTAATAAATAAACATAATAGGCTAGGGAGGAATTGGAAAATGAAAATTAATAATAATGATAATAATTTTGATAATAAAACTAACAATGTTTATGCGATATTAGTCAGCGTTTTGACCAAATGGGTCATCATAAGAAAAATGTTAAAAATCAGAATTTTCTGACACGCCTGCTTCCGTTGTCACCGCAACAAGAAATTTTTTAAAAAACATTAAATCAAATGGGACTTTTTTTTCTGTGAAATTTATTTTCCGCGGATATTTTTTTCGCATGTACTATATTACGGAATAAATAACCACAATATTTTACATTTCCTAAATAACGTTGTATGAAAACATCGATTTTAAATGTCATCACATTTTAGAGTTGATTTAATAGAGCGTTATTGCTTGACATAATCTAATCTGAAGTTGTTCGATTAGATTTATATTTTTTTTTGAATGGATTCACCCGAAGCAAGACATTACTGTCACTGGTGCGTAGGAGGTTACAAGTGAGATAAGCGAAAAGAAAGAGGAACAAGATACGTGGTGTTGGTCGTGGAAATGATAAGAGAAAGGTGGGAATCAAGAGGATGACAGATGACAGTTAACGTTGCACTTTAACTCTTGGAGATTGTAGCTATCAGGAAAGCAAGGGATTTCCAAAAGCAGGAAGTGCGAGAAAAGAAACTCTTAGAGTAGAAGAGAAAGTTACATTCTAATGTTTTCATATTGTAACCTAGTTGTTAGTCTAGTAGCACGAGTAAGTTCGTGTACAGGGGTTACAATCGAGCTGCCAAATTGGGATTTTTTTAAAATCATATCACCCCGAGCAAGACGGTAACGCCACTGATGTGCAGGGGGCTACATAAGAGTAAAAGGATTAGAGGGGAGTGAGGAGAAGGACGAACCAGTTAGAAAGGAACAAGAGAAGGATGGGAATAGAAGTGTGATGACAGTTGCGAAGGTGGAGAGAAAGGAAAGGATCTACAGGACATTGTAGATCCTCCTTTGAATTTTCTCGAGTACCCTGAGATGAATAGCAAGAGCGCCCGACCAAACATGGCAAGAGTATTCAATGCACGGACGTCTTGTACATGTGCAAGATGAATTCTGACGTGAAAAACTTCCCGATTCGATTGGGTCTTTCCACTTGAGGTCGGATGTGAGAGTGAAGCCGATGAGGCGCAGTGTATTGCTTTATAGGAGACCAGCGTCTCCCACACTGATTGGGAGATAGGAGGGTTTGTCTATGGAGATTAAAGGAAAGCAGCTTCGTTTTGAAAACATTAAAATTTACCAGCCAATTCTTGCCGCAGCAAACTACAGATTGGAGGTTCTTATGAAGAGCAGCAGTAAAGTTTAATTTATCAGCCTTAGTAGTTATGTATAACAAAGTGTAGAAAGAATATATCTTTCAGTCATGTCAAAGAAAGCGTAAAAAATATTAAAAGTGGAGAAAGAAAATATTAAAAGTGTAGAAGGAAAATATTAAAAGTGTAGAAAGAATATATCTTTCAGTTATGTCAAAGAAAGCGTAAAAAATATTAAAAGTGGAGAAAGAAAACATGTTTGTAATGTATAACTGTAAAAAGAAAATATTAAAAGTGAAGAAAGAAAATACTTTTCAGTCATGTAAAGTAAGTGTAGAAAGAAAAAACTAAAAGTGAGGAAAAATAAGAGTATAGAAAGAAAATATTAAAAGTGTAGAAAGAAAATATTAAAAGTGTAGAAGGAAAATATTAAAAGTGTAGAAAGAAAATATTAAAAGTGTAGAAGGAAAATATTAAAAGTGTAGAAAGAAAATATTAAAAGTGTAGAAGGAAAATATTAAAAGTGTAGAAAGAAAATATTAAAAGTGTAGAAAGAAAATATTAAAAGTGTTGAAGGACAATATTAAAAGTGTAGAAAGAAAATATTAAAAGTGTAGAAGGAAAATATAAAAAGTGTAGAAAGAAAATATTAAAAGTGTAGAAGGAAAATATTAAAAGTGTAGAAAGAAAATATTAAAAGTGTAGAAAGAAAATATTAAAAGTGTTGAAGGAAAATAGTAAAAATGTGAGGAAGAAAATATTAAAAATGTAGGAAAAATATTAAAAGAATAGAAGGAAAGTGATAAAAATATAGAAAAAATATTAAAAGTCTGGAAAGAAAATATTAAAAGCGTAGAAAAAATATTAAAAGTATAGGAAAACATTAAAAGTGTAGAAAAAATTGTAAAAATATAAGGAAGGAAATATTAAAAGTGTTGAAGGAAAATATTAAAAGTGTAGAAAAAATATTAAATGTGTAGAAGGAAAATATTAAGTGTAGAAGGAAACTATTAAAAGTGTAGAAAGAAAATATTAAAAGTATTGAAGGAAAATATTAAAAGTGTAGAAAGATAATAGCAAAAATGTAAATAAGAAAATATTAAAAGTGTAGGAAAATCTATTAAAAGTGTTGAAGGAAAATATTAAAAGTGTAGAAAAATATTAAATGTGTAGAAGGAAAATATTAAGTGTAGAAGGAAACTATTAAAAGTGTAGAAAGAAAATATTAAAAGTGTTGAAGGAAAATAGCAAAAATGTAAATAAGAAAATATTAAGTGTAGGAAAATCTATTAAAAGTGTAGATGAAAAATATTAAAAGTGCAGAAAAAATATTAAATGTGTAGAAGGAAAATATTAAAAATATAATTAAGAAAATATTTAAAAGTAGAAAGAAAATATTGAAAGTGCAGAAGGAAAATATTAACAGTGTAAAAAAAATTTAAAGTGTAGAAGGAAAATGTTAAAAGTGTAGAAGGAAAATTATTTAGTGTAGAAAAAATAGTAAGAGCGAGAATATTTTGAGGACACTAGATGCTACACCAGGATTTGTTATCGAAGGCCACAATTGGAACAACATAAGGTACGCAAATGATACAGTGTTGATTGCAGACACGGAAGGAAAACTACAAGACCCCCTACAGAAGGTAGCTGAGAAGAGTTACAAAAAAGGACTACAAATAAATAGTAAGAAAACTGAGTGCATGGTCATCAGAAAAAAACAGCAACCCAAAATGCCAGATACAGGTGGGGGATGCTAGAATCAAGCAAGCACAAAATTTTAAATACCCAGGAAGTGTTCTAACAGGAGATGGAAAGTGCAACACAGAGATCCGAAGACGAATTGGCATGGCGAAGGACGCGTTCCAGAAGCTGAGTAAAGTACTAACACACAAGAAAATTTCACTAGAACCAAAGAAGAGAGTGCTCGATTGCTATGTGATGTCAGTTCTGCAATGCGGCAGTGAATGCTGGAGAATATGATGAGGAAAAACTTGAAGCAGCGGAAATCTGGTTCTACAGAAGGATACTGTGGATGGAACATGTGAGCAATGATGAAGTTTTGGAAAGAATGGCAACGAAAAGAAAACTAATAGTGAGCCTCAGAAAGAGACAACTGAAGTCCCTGGGACATGCAATGAGGGAGGAGGGCTTGGAGAACCTGATACTGACAGGCCAGATAGAGGGAAAAAGAGACAGAGGAAGGCAACGGATAACATATTTGAAGGGCCTGAGCAGGTGGATGACGGAACGGGGGTTGCGTGGAGTAACAGGGGAAAACATACTGACAGTCACCAGGGATAGGGAGACGTGGAGAGCCATGATCGCCTATGTCCTGAAAGGATAAGGCACATAGAAGAAGAAGAAGTATTAGATCTCTTTTCGTTTCTAGACTCTCCAAAACCTCATCGTTGCTCTCATGTTCAGTCCATGGTATTCTCAGCATCCTTCTGTAGAACCACATTTCGGTTACTTCAAGTCTCTCCTTCATCTCTGAGGAGATTGACCAGCGTTCACTGGGATATTGAAGAACATACATCACATAGTAATCTAGTACTGACTTCTTTGTTTTCAGTTAAATTTTTCTGCCTTTCAATACTCTGCTTAGCTTCTGAATGCCTCATTCGCCATACCAATTCGTCTTAGGATCTGTGTGTCGTACTTTCCATCTTCTGATAGAACACTTCCCAAACATTCCAATTTCTGTACCTGCTTGATTTTAATATCCCCAGCCTGTAGTTGGCCTTTGGGGCTCCTCTTTATACTGATGATCATACATTTACTTTTCTTGTAATTTATCTGTAGTCCTTTTTCCCGCTTTCTTTAGCTACTTTCTGTAGAGCTCTTGTAGTTTCCTTTCCTGTGTTTTCTATCAGCACTGAATCATCTGCTTCTCTGGTTGTGTCCGTCAATGACAAATTCTTGCAGGACTTCTTGTCTTGCTGTATAGGCTGAAAAGATCTGGTGTGAAGTCTCATCTTTGTGTTATGCCTCATTCTATCTTTGTACATCTGCTGAACTCGTTTCCTGTACGTATGCAGACAGTTTGTTGCCATTACAGGTTCTTGATTACTCTGTCTTTCCAGAATATATCAAGTTTGCCAAGCGTTTCCGTCAGCTTCTGTGGCGTACTTTGTCGAATGCTTTTGTGTAGTCAAAAAAACACAGATACACGTTCTTCTGTATTTGCATTGCCCTTTTCTGAAAACATTCTAAGCAAAAATAACGCATTCCTTGCTTTGTTTTCATACGGCCTATCACGTTGAATAAACCGGTTCTCGCTCGATCACCGAAGTTAAGCAACGCTGAGCCTGGGCAGTACTTAGATGGGTGACCGCTTGGGAATACCAGGGGCTGTAAGCGTTTATTGCTTACGGCCATATCACGTTGAATACACCGGTTCTCTCGATCACCGAAGTTAAGCAACGTTGAGCCTGGGCAGTACTTAGATGGGTGACCGCTTGTGAATACCAGGTGCTGTAAGCGTTTATTGCTTACGGCCATATCACGTTGAATACACCGGTTCTCTCTCGATCACCGAAGTTAAGCAACGCTGAGCCTGGGCAGTACTTAGATGGGTGACCGCTTGGGAATACCAGGTGCTGTAAGCGTTTAGTGACGGATGTGAGTTGTGGTGCAGTGGATATCGGCTCGGAAAGAGAAATCGGTGAGCCGAGTTCGAATTCCAGTCGAACACCCTGCATTCACTTAAGCACTGGTACCCTTGGGAAAGGTATTAATCCGTCCCTTTCCTCCACTTATGGGTTAAATAACAAGGGTAGGACTTGGAGACCCTGCCAGTAAAAAAACAAATTCCAATGAATCTTGATACTCGAGAAGAAAAAAGTATTACTAGACACAAAACTTATATAAAAAACAACAATAAATTGTTGAAAGAAAAAGGTATTACCAGCAATAAATAAAGTTTAGTTGGCAATAAATGACCCGCCGAGGTGTTGATTTGCCATAAAAACAAACCAACCAGCAACCTTGTTTTGTTACATAACTCACTAACCTGATTGTTCGGTAGAGTTCGCATTTGGATCACACAGTGAAAATTAACCCGAGAACATTAACAATGGGGTATATAGCACGTTCTATAAACTGCGTCTAGAGATTATATGCAAAAGAGGTATTGTCAAATATTTTATGTAAAATTCATAGATATGTGTTATCCAATGAAATAATTTATACTATTATGTATAGCGAGTAAGCATGAAAGCAATTAAGTCCCAATTTTCAATTTCAGATTAGTATTTAGTAAATCGGGTATGATATACCCATGGTTAGTAGTGGTGTAACTTTAAATGTGGGTGAATGTTCCAAGGTTAAAAACTGGAATTCTAATTCGGCTCTACCATTTTTAATTCCGAACCGTTATTCATTTCTCCATTCGCACATCCATAGATGGGCACCTGAAGATGGCCAGAAGATTGTTCTTCTTCTTCTTCTATGTGCCCTGTCCTTTTCAGGACGTAAGCGATCATGGCTTTCCACATCTCCCTATCTCTCCCTATCACGCTTTCTCCTGTTACACCACGCAACCCTCGTTCTGTCATCCACCTGATCAGGTCCTTCAAATATGTTATCCGCTGCTTTCCCCTGTCTCTTTTTACCTCTATCTGACCTGTTAGTATCAGGTTCTCCAAGCCCTCCTTTCTCACTGGATACCCCAGGAACTTTAGCTGTCTCGTCCTAATGCTCAATATTAATTTCCTTTTCGTTTCCATCTTTTCAAAAACCTCATCATTGCTCACATGCTCGACCCATGATATTCGCAGCATCCTTCTGTAGAACCACATTTCAGTTACTTCAAGTTTTTCCTTCATCTTTGATGATATTGACCTGCCATATTAAAGAACAGACATCACGTAGTAATCTAGTACTAACTTCTTTGTTTCTAGCGAAATTTTCCTGTCTCTCAATACTGTACTTAATTTCTGAAACGAGTCCTTCGCCATGCCAATTCGTCTTCGGATCTCCGTGTCGCACTTTCCGTCTTCTATTAGAACACTTCCCATGTATTTAAACTTTTGTACCTGCTTGATTTTAGTATCCCCCACCTGTATTTGGCATTTTGGGCTGCCCTTTTTGCTGATGACCATGCATTCAGTTTTGTTGCAGTTTATTTGTAGTATTTTTTTGTCACTCTCTTCAGCTATCTTCTGTAGGAGGTCCTGTAGTTTCTTTCCCGTATCTGCAATCACTCCTGTATCGTCTGCGTACCGTATGTTATTCAAATTGTGGCCTCCGATTACAAATCCTGGTATAACATCTAGGGCCCTCAAAATAGTCTCGTTGTACAAGTTGAACAGATCCGATGAAAAGACGCATCCTTGTCTTACGCCCCTTTCTACCTTTGTATATCTGCTGAATTCGTTACCTGTCTGTAAGCAGGCAGTTTGCTGCCAGTGGAGATTCTTAATTACTCTAATGTCTTTCCCAAATATGTCGAGGCTGCTGAGCATCTCCATCAATTCTTTGTGGCGTATTTTGTCGAACGCCTTCGCATAATCGATAAAACATAGGTACAAGTCTTTTTTTCATTTGTATTGACCTTTCGAAGAGCATCCTCATCATAAATATAGCGTTCCTTGTCCCAGTGTCTTTGACGAACCCGCACTGTTTTTGTTCTATCTCTGGCCTGATTCTGCTTCTCGCTCTATTCATCAGGATTCAGACGATCAGTTTTGTTATATGACTCATTAAGCTGATAGTTTGTTGGAGTTCGCACTAAAATTGGTGTTTATAATAACATCTATAAATCAGAATGAGATTAAGCATTCGAATAAATTGAAGTATATTGATAAGAACACATCTCAAAAATGTAGGAAGGAATGAGATCGTGTGATAGGAAAAGCCAAAACGCGATATATTTATATCTATATACATTTAGAAAGTGAAAGAGATAGTTGGGAAGAGAGGGGGAGAGAGAAAAAAAGCAACTGAGTGAGAGAGAGGCAAAAAGAGAGAGAGAACGAGAAATGGTAGAAAATAGAGGATTGAGAGAGAGAGAGAAAGAGAGAGAGAGAGAGATTGGGAAGTTAAAAGAGAGAGAGGATATAGATAAATAGATAGATAGATAGATAAAGAGAGAGAGAGAAAGAGAGAGAGAGAGAGAAAGAAGGAAAACAAGGGACGTTGAGCTAGAGGATAAATAGATAGAGATTGAGAGAGATTGAGGAAGTAGAAGAGAGAGAGAGGATATATATATATATATATATATATATATATATATATACTGAGATAGAAAAGGATAGAGAAAAAGAGGGAGGACAAGGGACGTTGAGATAGAGTATAGACAGATAGAGATTGAGAGAGAAAGAGAGAGAGAGAGAGAGAGACGAGGATAAATAAAAGATTGAGATATCGTTGCCTACTCAAACACAATAAATAATTCTGTTTATCCCAAAACAAAGAGCAAACTGAGTCAAGGAAGGAATGGCGGCTGGTGGGAGTAATCGGGAGGTGTTGTCTGGGTAGGAGTATTTGGATGATGATTCAGTCTCTATTTCTTTGATCAGAAGGGTTCACCCCCACCCAGTCCCAACTCTGGTTGTCCTGTGAGTCACTCACCTGAGGACATGTGGCAGAACACCTGACCCCACAAAGAAACCTTTAAGTGACCAAAATCATTTGGAACAGTTAATCAGCCACACTACTTAATAATAATAATAATAATAATAATAATAATAATAATAATAATGTGTCTGGTTTCCCAAACACAAAACAAAACAAAAAAAAAAAAACAGTGTAAGATGTTTTTTTGATTAATCAACATCTATATGGGGTCTATGGTCAGAATCATCGTTTTTTAAATGCTGGTCAGTCAGTCATATCTCTTTCGAGACATGATCGCCCAAGCGTTTATCACGTATGGCACTTAACTGACTGAATGAATATAATAGTTGAAAACATGATTAAGGCTTCTACTGGGCATAAAGTGGGGGATCCGTTTTATATTGTTATGAAGTAATTAACCGATCCCCCACTAATTACTATTAAAGAATATAATACACCTCTTTTGCACACTACCGGTAGTGTGCAAAAGTATTAGGACAGGGGTGATTTTTCTTAAAAACCTCACTGAAATTCAAATACAGGGTGAAAAGCCAAACCTTTGTAAGAATTATTTAACTAAAATGGAAGACGAAGAAAGGCTTCGGAATCTGAATTGGCACCCCCCACCCCACAATGCCCTGATCTCAATCCTATTGAACATCTATGGGGTATTTTAGATAAAAAAATTGATAAATCTAATGTTACTTCGCAAGACACACTTTGGGAACAAATACAAGCTGCTTGGCAGGAGATATCAATGGATACATTGAAGAAGCTTGATGTCAATGCCTGACAGAATGAAGGCTGTGATCAAAGCAAAAGGCTATTATACTTAATATTAAATTTATTTTGTAACAAGTATTTTTTCTTATTAAAGCATTTGTTGATTAAATCAAATAAAATTACTTTAATTAAATTGTTTATTTTCTGTCAATATGCCTCATAAAAGATAAAATAGTTCTTGTCCTAATACTTTTGCACAATACTATATATATATATATATATATATTGTCATCCGCAGACAGATCTGTTTCGCCGTATCATAGCTCATCAGTACGGTTAGACTCCGATTGCTTTTTTACCGAGGATTGAAACCCGACCGAAATGGCGTCAGTCGGCGACTCTCTCTCTCTCTCTCTCTCTCTCTCTCTCTCTCTATATATATATATATATATATATATATAAAATAAATTGCATATATTGTAGTTGCCTGTTTTTAATAAAATCCATTAATACGGATAATCTTTCGAGTATCATAATCGAAAGATGTCAGAAATGAGCTGTAATGTTGACAGATGTTATTTTCATTCATTTCTCGATGTTCCCAAGTACTTTCAATCTCCTTCCGAGATCATCTTCAGGGGTGAAAGTTATGGTAACAAAAATAATTTTGTGAAGAAGTAATTTTTAGTAACACAGATTTGCGTTTATTTTTCATATTTTCAAAATTGAGTAAAAGACCCTAAGAATATTTCCTTATAGAAATTTGCTTAAAAACTGATTTGAATGAATTGCTTGCAGTTCGTTCAAATTAGAATGTATATATTATACAAAATCCCCCCCCCCCAAAAAAAAAAGACCTGTAGTGTAATCGATTTTGACTTGGCATCTCGACTTCAGTCACTTTCTCACCAATGTCTTTTCTACAAATATTTTCATGGCAACATCTCTGCCGAGGTGTTTTGACTGGTGACCAGATTTCGTGCATTTAAGCGTGCCACTAGATTGACATCCACGTCCGAACCTTTTATCGTTGAAATAACTAAATGCAACCACACATCTACTTCAACAGTTTCTTTTCTCGCACTTCCCGCCTGTAGATTTTCTTGCCGTTTACTTGGTTCCCTAATAGCTACAATCTTCAAGAATGTAAAAAGAACTTCAGTCGCCATCTTCTATTTTCTTGAATCCGTTCATCTTTTCTCATTTATTCAATCCTCCCTATACTCATTCTTTTCTCTCACTTTCTCTTCATGTAACTCCCTGTGTACTAGTGGCATTCCTGCCTTGCTTGGGGCGAAATGATTAAAAAGTGATCAATACATATATATTGTAGAGCTTTTGAATGTTTTTCATTTAGAAATGAGGTTTTTTTTCCGCAACCAAGGTTTCAACCTTTCGGTACCCTCAGGCAAAAAAAACTAAAAACAAAAAACAAAAAAACAAAAAACAAAAAAAAAAAATCAAAAAACAAAAACGGCAAAGACCCTGATAAAATATGCCGTATAAGTGGAGTAGATAGAATAATTGGAATAGATAGACTAAACTATCGCCCGGTTCACACTCCACCCACGTCTATTGAACAGGTGCAGAGGCTCATCCCTTGTTCCCTGTTTAGGACGTGGTTTCCGGCTATCTCTTTTCCAATCTTCTCACTTTGTTTCTTTTCTTTTTTTTTTTCAATTGGAGTAGATAGACTAAACTATCATCCGGTTTACACTCCACCCACGTCTATTGAACAGCTGAAGAGGCTCATCCCTTGTTCCCTGTTTAGGATGTGGTTCCCGGCTTTCACTTTTCCAATCTTTTCACTCTGTTCTTTTTCTTTTTTTAAATTATTTTCAGTTGGAGTAGATAGACTAAACTATTGCCCGGTTCGCACTCCACCCACGTCTATTGAACAGGTGAAGAGGCTCATCCCTTGTTCCCTGCTTAGGATGTGGTTCCCGGCTTTCACTTTTCCAATCTTTTTACTCTGTTCTTTTTCTTTTTTTAAATTATTTTCAGTTGGAGTAGATAGACTAAACTATCGCCCGGTTCTCACTCCACCCACGTCTATTGAACAGGTGAAGAGACTCACCCCTTGTTTCCTGCTTAGGATGTGGTTTCCGGTTTTCTCTTTTCCAATCTTTTCACTCTTACGTTGCCCCTGCACATCAGTGTTGTTACCGCCTTGCACAGGGGTGATATGATAAAATAAAAAAAAAAATAAAAACGAGGTAATGTCTACAGATTGTACCAAGAGGAAGAAATGGCCATAATACTGTTTCCAGAATAAAAGAAATGACTAAATGAAAGATCAGAAAAAAGTCCAGATGTAATAAGACCCATAAAAACATCCTATGATCATAAAAACATGGATAAAACTGTTTAAGATCCTGAAATAACTTCCCCATAATTTCAAAATTTTCGGCTGTTCAAAAATTCCCAAAATCCTTGTTGTATGCTTGAAAATTTTGGAAAAATCACTTATTATAAATCGTCTGAAGATATCGAAAGATTGAAAACTAGGTTTCGGAAATAACTCTTTCCAAATGATATATATATATATATATATATATATATATATATATATATATATATTGTCATCCGCAGACATATCTGTTTCGCTGTATCACAGCTTATCAATACGGTTAGACTCCGATTGCTCCCTAACCCAGGCTCGAAACCCGACCGAATTGGCGTCAGTCGGCGACTATATATATATATATATATATAGTACTATGCAAAAGTATTAGGACAAGAACTATTTTATCTTTTATGAGGCATCAAAATAAAGTTTAAAATCACCCTTGTTCTAACACTTTTGCACACTACCGGTAGTGTGCAAAAGTATTAGGACAGGGGGTGATTTTCCCAAAAAACTCACTGAAATTCAAATATAGGATGAACAGCCAAGTAAATTGCTAATAAATATTGATTATTTAAAACTAGGTGCAAAAGAAATGTATTAAAAAATAGTTCTATTTAATTTTTCCTATTTTCTTTTAAACAAGTTTTTTGGAAACTACTCATTATTCTATTATCTTTGGATATTCCCGGCTTTCGAATTGATAAATCTAATGTTGCTTCGCAAGGCAAACTTTGGGAACAAATACAAGCTGCTTGGCAGGAGATACTATTAGATACATTGAAGAAGCTTGTGATGTCAATGCCTGACAGAGTGATGGTTGTGATTAAAGCAAAAGGCTATTAGACTAAATATTGAATTCATTTTGTAACAAGTATTTTTTTCTTGTTAAAGCATTTGTTGAGTAAATCAAATAAAATTACTTTAATTAAATTGTTTATTTTCTGTTAATATGCCTCATAAAAAATAAAATAGTTCTTGTCCTAATACTTTTGCACAGTACTGCATATATATATATATATATATATATATATATATATATATATATATATATATTAGGTGCGATTGGTAAATTGTCGCAATTATTTTATTATTTCAATGCGAAAGGCTATTATACTCAATATTAAATTTATTTTGTAACAAGTATTTTTTTTTCTTATTAAAGCATTTGTTGAGTAAATAAAACAAAATTATTTTAATTGAATTGTTTATTTTCTGTCGATATGCCTCAGATAATATAAAATAGTTCTTGTCCTATTACTTTTGCAGAGTACTATATATATATATATATATATATATATATATATATATATATATATATATATATATATATATTGCAACAAAGTTGTGGAACTCGTAGGTTTTTTAACCAGCTGTTCATGCATTTACTTTTATAAAGAGTGCTCGATACAACGTAGAGCGTTATATTGTAATGGTTGTTACAATGGTTCATAAATTCATGGTATCACTACACAAAATTTTCGCGTTTCGAAGCTACATATTAGGTGCTTTTCATCGGGTGAGAAGCACCTAAGAGGTAGCCGCGAAAATTTTTGTGTAGTGATACTATGAATTTATAAACCATTGTAACAACTCCCGGTTCACACTCCACCCACATCTACTGAACAGGTGAAGAGGCTCATCCCTTGTTTCCTGTTTAGGATGCGGTTTCCAGTTTTCTCTTTTCCAATCTTTTCACTCTTTTCTTTTTTTTTTTCAATTGGAGTAGATAGACTAAACTAAACTATCGCCCGGTTCACACTCCACCCACATCTATTGAACAGCTGAAGAGGCTCATCTCTTGTTCCCTGTTTAGGATGTGGTTTCCGGCTTTCTCTTTTCCAATCTTTTCACTCTTTTCTCTCTTTATTTTTATTCAATTGGAGTAGATAGACTAAACTATCGCCCGGTTCACACTCCACCCACCTCTCTTGAACAGCTGAAGAGGCTCATCTCTTGTTCCCTGTTTAGGATGTGGTTTCCGGCTTTCTCTTTTCCAATCTTTTCACTCTTTTCTCTCTTTATTTTTTTTCAATTGGAGTAGATAGACTAAACTATCGCCCGGTTCACACTCCACCCACCTCTCTTGAACAGCTGAAGAGGCTCATCTCTTGTTCCCTGTTTAGGATGTGGTTTCCGGCTTTCTCTTTTCCATTCTTTTTACTCTTACGTAGCCCCCTGCGCATCAGTGGCGTTATCGCCTTGCTTGGGGTGATATGATTAATATATATATATATATATATATATATATATATATATATATATATATATATATATATATTGTGTGTCTGCTTGTGTGAATGCATATAATACTTTTCAAAATTTGCACTGATACTACACTCTGATCTTATGTCTATCTACTTCTTGCCATGGTGGTAGGAGATTATTATAAAGAAAAAGTGTTTTGATACTTGTTTGAAACGTATGCGATTGCTTTATAAGGGTAAGGAATCTGTTACAGGTTCAGGACGGCCGTTGTGAGTAAAGGAAACATTTGGTATTTACTCGTCCCCACCCGCGGGAACGGGATACAGCACAAGAGACGTTTAAACTGACGAGTCTCAGCACGTGCACATGAGCTAACACCTGAAATTTATCAGTAGATATTCTGTTTATAATCAAACAGCATCATATATTTATTTCTACTGGCCTGATTATTTATGATAAATTTTTGTTACGAAAATGTGTCATTCGGCAGGATTCGAACCTGCGACCCCTATCCACATAGGGGAAGCCACCAATTGATCTGGCGCGTCTTAGACCTCTCGACCACGAATGACGACCAGTCTAAACGAAGTCAAACTAAGCCTATAACACAATTGTCGATTCATCGTCATCACCATATCTGCTCTGAAATGTATCGTAACGTCAACAAATGTAAACATGTTACGGAAATTAACGAAGATTAACGAAACTTGGTTATAAACAACCGACAATTAGAAATGATTCGTTTAAACATTATTTTTGATCGATACTCGTATTTAGAAAGATATTCTGTTTATAATCAAACAGTATTATATATTTACTAGCAGTAGCCCGGCGTTGCTCGGGTGTAATGAAAGCTTTAAAACTAATCCATGTTCCTGGAGCTCAGACTCAGCCTAAAGTATATTTGTGTGAAGTTTGGTGAGAATTGGATAAAAGTTGTGGATTTGTATAAAGGACATACAGACAGATAAACAGACATACAAACATCTTGCCTTATATATATATATATTATCGATTTTCTGCACTATTGCACTTGAAACTTCTGAATATCGTTTCTTATGTCTTTGTCTATGAGTGTATCAAATTTGATTAAAATCGGACCACTCCTTATATAACCCGATTTTTTCGATTTTCGATATTTATCGGGGGTACCTCGGCACAAAACCTAGCTAAGAACACTTGCAGGCGATTGCTGTACAGATGTGTAAATTTTCAAGAAAATCGATTCGGCCGTTTTAGAGTCTCTAGGTAGCGGACACACACACACACACACACACACACACACACACACACACACACACACACACACACACACACACACAAAGTTCCATTTATAAATAAGTTTAGATTTCTACCGGCCTGATTATATACAGGTAATATTGGTAGGGAGGATCAGCCGGTTACGTTACCATGGTTTCAACCTATTCGGATGATACCGAAAATGTCATAATCACGGTAGCATAACCGGTTGATCTTTCCTCCCTAAATATCTCAATGCATTTTCATACTACATTTTACTACATTTTAAATCTTCATTTTCATTCAAACCCGATAGAAGCTTACTTTTTTTTTTTATAAAAAGCAAACTTTCCTTTACTTCTTTTTCAAAGGGAATTAACTTTTTTTTTTTTTTTTTTTTTTTTTTTTTTTTTTTTGCAGATTGAAAAAAACCCCAAAAAACTTTCAGAATTTTGGAGATTAACAAAGATGGCCGACCAAAAAGCATGCTCCAGGATTGAACAGAGGTCAGTTATCAAGTTTTTGGTTGCTGAAGGGTGCAAGCCAGTTGAAATTCATAGGAGAATGTCAACTGTGTATGGTGCCACATGTTTCAGCCAAAAAAATATCTACAAGTGGGCTAAATTGTTTAAAGAAGTTTGAAAGTCACGATGAAGTCGTAAGTGCTGTGAGCGATTGGCTGAGACATCAGTCCAAAGAGTTTTACGCTGAGGGAATACGGAAGCTTGTGCACAGATGGGAAAAGTGTGTGACACTGCTGGGAAACTACGTTGAAAAAAAATAAAAAATAAAAAAGTAAGCTTCTATCTGTATTAGAAAATTCACCTTATTTATTGAATGACCCTCGTAGAAGTTCTTATACCGAAAAATTCACCTTATTTATTGAATGACCCTCGTAGAAGTTCTTATACCGAAAAATTCACCTTATTTATTGAATGACGCTCGTAAATTGAAAGTACTGAGTTAATTTATGTCCTAGATGGGGTTTTATTATTGGTGATAAGCTGGTTTTCTTTCTCTTATATGAGTGCGCGTGTGTGTATGCTTGTGCTTGCGAGTATGTATATATGTATTAAATATTATGGCCATTTGTTCTTTTCTTCATTTACTTGTCTCCATACACTTTCTTCTTTTTCCTTCTCTTTCTTATTCTCTTTCCACTTTGGGTGTTTTTTTTTTTATAATCATATCAACCCAAGCAAGGCATTTTACTGCCACTGTTTTGCAGGGGGTTACATAGAAGGAAAGTTATAAGAAAGAGTGAGAGGTTATAGGGGGGTGTCAGGAAGTGAGTAAGAGAAAGATGATTTGTGACCATAAAGTGAGGGATCAATTTATATATTGATTGTAATGTAAAAATGATCCCCCATATTATATCCACATTATAATAGTATAGAAATTTTTTTTATAATCATATCGCCCCAAGCAAGGCATTTTACTGCCACTGTTTTGCAGGGGGTTACATAGGAGGACAGTTATGAGAAAGAGTGACAGGTTATAGGGGGTGTCAGAAAGTGGGTAAGAGAAAGATGAATGTGGCTATAAAGTGAGGTATCCATTTATATATTGATTGTAATATAAAATTGATGCCCCACTTTATATTTAGATAATAATTTTTTGACTGTTGATAAGCCGTAGAAAGCGAATCAATTAGTCGATGAAATACTGATTAGCTACACATGCATGTCTTTTAGATTTATTTACATTTTCGGGAATATAAATGTATAGAAATATTTTTTTATAATCATATCACCCCAAGCAAGGCATTTTATTGCCACTGTTTTGCAGGGGGTTACATAGGAGGAAAGTTATGAGAAAGAGTGACAGGTTATAGAGGGTGTCAGGAAGTGAGTTAGCGAAGGATGAGAATACTGATAAGAGTGGAGTGGATGGAGAAAGGAGCATGAGAGATAGAGAGGATGCAGGTTAGTGAGATAGGAGATGACTATTGACTTTACATTTAAATTCTTGGAGATTGTAGCTGTCGGGAAAGCAAGTAAATGAAAGGGAATTCCACAGGCGGGAAGTGCGAGAAAAGAAGCTGATGGAGTAGAATTTGCCTTTACAATTTATTGGTTTCACAGTAAAAAGGTGAGACCTAGCTGCTAATCTTGTGAATTGAGTAAATTTTTATATAAGAGGCACCAATGAGGTAAGTTCATCGGAGCAGAAGCCGTGAAAGTATTTGTAGAAGAGACACAAGGAACCTACATTGCGCCGGTGAGAAAGTGACTGTATCTGAGCTGCCAAGTCGAGATCTATTACATTACAGATTCTCCGTTGGATTTTGTCAAGGACACCCAGTTAGATAGCAGGAGCAACGGACCAGATATGGCAGCAATAATCAATGCACAGGCGGATGGTAGACTTGTATATGTGCAGGATTGTTTGGGACGGGAAAAACTTCCTGGCCCTGCACAGAGAACCGACTTTCTTAGCAGCGGATTTAGCTATGAATTCTATATAGTTTTCGTAAACTAGGGTTATTTTGGGATATGTAGATATACTGCTTTTATTTATATCTTGTATAATAATTGCCAGCCACTCGTTTCCGATTGCAAACATCAGTTAGGTTGGATAATGAATCCCGGTTGCAAGCGCCTGCTCAGGCATATTTGTGTTTGTTAATAACTCACAGACCTCCACCTGTGGCTTATACTGCGACTATGCTGAGCAGACCTTAGTTACAGTTTCTGGGAGAGAGCACGTTATCTAGTGTGATCAACAGTTTGAATAAGGCTAGTACTCGCAAACCCTCGGCCACGATGACTTGTAATTTCGGTCAAGCACAACCATCGGCAGATTCTGAATAATTTCGTCGATTCAGTTTCATTGCCAAGGCTCGCATCAATCCGTAGTATGGGCACGTGGCCCAATGATTAGAACCGTTCTTTTTCCACTATGAGACCTGGTTTCGAATCTCAATGTGTTCGATTTGTCAGATAGGGGAATTCTTGATTGGGTTCAAACGCAGCGTGTGGCACTTTTCGAAAGAGACTGAATATGTCACCACTTCCGCAATTTATTCATTACTCTTCAGCAATGAATTGAGTTTTTCAGTGACTGGCGTGTGTACACCGCTTTTATATAACACGCTAAAATTTCTTCTCTCTAATTCCATGCGCTTATGGTTTTGGGGTTAGCGACTCCGACTGACATCAAATCGGTCGAATTTCGATCTCAGCTAGAAAGTGGCTGTCTAGCACACTGATAAGCTGTAAATACAGCGAATTAGGCTTGTATGTGGATGACGAATAGCATCGCTCATTCCGTAATGAATTAGAGCACTCTGACTATTGGGCGTGTATAATGATAATGTATACGCTAAAAAGTCTACCTTCTTCTACCGAGCGCTCATGGCCCAGAGGTAGAATCGCCGACTGACGCCAATTAGGACGGGTTTCAATCCTGGGTTAAAAGCAATCGGAGTCTAACCGTACTGATGAGCTGTGATACAGCAAAACAGATATGTCTGCGGATGACTATATATATATATATATAATTATGAATTAAATTATATTAAGGTCTATACTATTTATTGCATTGAGCACTGTTTATAAAAAATAAATGCCAGGGGACTCAAATTCGTAAAACCCTGAATCCTCTTCATCTGGATATATATATATATATATATATATATATATATATATATATATATATGTGTGTGTGTGGTGGGCGTGAATATTTTCAGATGTAACCTGTATAAAATTTACGTGTAAATCATTTTCATCACCAACATTGTCTGATGAAGCGATTCTATCTCGAAACAGAAATTACCGTGTCGCAATGTACATTTAATTCATAGTTATACGATTATATTAAGCTCTACAATATTTATTGTATTGAGCACTTTTTATATATATATATATATAAAAAAATAAATGCCAGGGGACCCAAATTCATAAAACCTTGTATCCTCTTCACCTGGATTTATATATATATATATATATATATATATATATATATATATATATATATATATATATATGAAGATGATTAGAAAGTAGAAAAGATTATAAACGACGCCTTTCACCGACATCTGTTAGGCTCGGCTTCTTCAGGTCGCAATGAAAGACAAAATTGTATATAAGGAAAATAAGCTGTGATTTTTAAAGATACTTTATAAGAACTTGAGACCACGAAATCTTTTTTGTCTTATTTTAATATTCCGAAATCGGATAGTTCGAATTCCACTTGAATTCGTTGCACTCATTTACGCGCAAATATTCTTGTGAAAGATATTAATTCGTCCCTTCTTTCTCCAACTATGAGCTAAATAGCAGAACAGATTGGGTTCTGTAGCCTTGCTTGCCAACTAGTCTGCCCAGTCAGTCATGTATTTTCGAGACATGATCGCCCAAATGTGTATCACGTATGGCACTAAACTGACTGATATGTGTTACAGCTATGAATCATTCTATCTATCTATCTATCTATCTATCTATCTATCTATCTATCTATCTCAGTCTATTCATTATGTATGTATGTATGTATGTATCTATCTACTTTTTTCATTATCTATCTATCTATCTATCTATCTATCTATCTATCTATCTCAGTCTATTCATTATGTATGTATGTATGTATGTATGTATCTACTTTTTCATTATCTATCTATCTATCTATCTATCTATCTATCTATCTATCTCAGTCTATTCATTATGTATGTATGTATGTATGTATGTATGTATCTACTTTTTTCATTATCTATCTATCTATCTATCTATCTATCTATCTATCTATCTATCTATCTACCTATCTATCTATCTATCTATGTCAGTTCATTATCTATCTATCTATCTATCTATCTATCTATCTATCTATCTATCTATCTATCTTAGATTCACGCTATATACGTAAAAAAATGTACACACTTTACAGATAGACTAAACTATCGCCCGGTTCACGCTCCACCCACGTCTATTGAACAGGTTAAGCGGCTCATCCCTTGTTCCCTGTTTAGGATGTGGTTTCCGGCTTTCTCTTTTCCAATATTTTCACTCCTACGTAGCCCGCTGCACATCAGTGGTGTTACTGCATTACTCGGGATGATATGATTAAAAAAGAAAAAAACCTTTATTTTATGCATATGGTGTGTGTATGGTTTATGTGTCTAGGCGTGTATTTTCGCGTGTTCTATGTGTGCGTTCGCTAACGTGTGTGCATGTGATGGTTGTTTGTGTATATGTAGTTAGAGAGCGTGTGTGTGCGTTCTTTGCGTGAGTGTGGTGTATGTATGTGCGAGTGTGTACGTGTGTGTGTGCATGTCTAGTATATCTGTGCCATTTGTGTGTGTGTGTGTGTGTGTGTGTGTGTGCGTTTGTGTGTGTGTCCTTATGCGAATATGTATGTGTATGTTATATAATATATTATATACCTGTTTGTGTATGTGGTATATACTTCTGTGTGTGTTTGTTGTGTGTGTGTGTGTGTGTGTGTGTGTGTGTGTGTGTGTGTGTGTGTGTATGTATGAAGGATTGTGCGCGTA
This sequence comes from Ascarosepion bandense, assembly GCA_037127315.1. Taxonomy (NCBI): domain Eukaryota; kingdom Metazoa; phylum Mollusca; class Cephalopoda; order Sepiida; family Sepiidae; genus Ascarosepion; species Ascarosepion bandense. The sequence continues at coordinate 686,090 of JBBBDQ010002665.1, read as the reverse complement.
TGCAAACGAAATTATCGGTTAACTACTAAATATCCCAGGTAATATTACGAAGTTGTTTCGAACTGTTTTGATATCACAAAAACGCAGACACAGACAAATGAATATCAACAATTTTAAATTTTCTGCCACACTGAAGGCCAGGAAGTGTTTACAATACAAAGAGTTATCACCCCTGAATCATTTAAGTAGACTTTATAATAAAACGGGGAGGGGGGGGGACAGGACTGGTGAGGCATGGAAAGGACAACAGGAAGCGGGGAAGGAACGGAATATGAAATTAAAAAGCATGCAAAAAAAAAAAATCAATTAATTTTAGCGAAATGGAAGAAAGCAACAACATAATTAGAAAATTAATTTATTCTGTTCATTTTTTTAATATTGCTATTTGACATATTCAAACGGGAAAATATATCCAGCGTGGATAGGAATAAAGGAAGCCAATAGACGTAGTGAATAAAAAATACAAATTCTGAATTAGCTTCAAATTTCATTCTCTCTCTCTCTCTCACTCTCACTCTCTCACTCTCTCTCTCTCTCTCTATATATATATATATATTGATAGATATCTATATTTACATATAGATATACATATATATCAATATATATATATATATATATATATATATATATTGATAGATATCTATATCTACATATGTATCTATATATATATATATATTGATTGATTGATTGATTATAGATAGATAGATAGATAGATAGATAGATAGATAAAAACAGGTTGCGATAGATAGATAGATAGATAGATAGATAGATAGATAGATAGATAGATAGATAGATACCTTTGATAAAAATATTGTTTTAAATCATGCAATACTTATGGGCTACGTGATGTCAGTTCTTCAATACGGCAGTGAATGTTGGACAATATCATCGAAAATGAGGACAAAACTGGAGGCGGCCGAAATGTGGTTCTACAGAAGGATGCTGCGGATATCGTGGACTGAGCATGCAAGCAACGAGGAGGTGTTGGAAAGAATGGCAAAAAAAAGGAAATTGATGCTGAACATCAGGAAGAGACAACTGAAGTTCCTGGAACATGCAATGAGGAAAGAAAGCCTGGAGAACCTGATAC